>PVKE010040145.1:0-14712 GCA_004027555.1 Craseonycteris thonglongyai
AGACTCTGGAAAACCCCATTGTACACTTGTGAGAGACAGAGAAAATGGTAAATAATTGTCTTAGTGTTATAATGAAATTAGTTCTGATCTCATGGACCCCTGAAATGGTCTTGGGGACCCCCAGAAGTCCCTGGACCACACTTGGGGAACCCCAGTGTTCCTGGACACTGTTGTAGAGTGAGGGTCTAATTGCTTTTCAGTTCTCCTGTTTCAGTTCACCTGTGTCCCCCCACCCCCAAACACGCACGCACGCACACTTCCAAGGGAACCTGGTCCTTCCAGCTCCTGAGACTTACTGCTATTCCACAGTGAGAAGCAGCCTGCTTTCAAGCTTCCCTAAAATATTCACAGGTGTAGAATTCAGTCTCCTCTTGTCAGCCAAGTCAGTTACTGCTCTTCCTTCTGTTTCCTAATATCAACATTTTTAATGCGGTGTCTAAGAGAATAGGACAACTATTCTCTTAGACCTCATAGGTTAATGCATCTTTTTTTTTGGTTCATTACCATTGTTTTAGTTGGGTTTCCAGAGGTAGCTTAGTAAAACGCCAATTTTTAAACCACATTATTTAATCTGAAATTCTGCTGCCTGCTTTTTTGGTTCCTCTAGAATTATTTTAGTAAGAAATATTTTAAAATTAATTTCCAAAGAAAATCTATTTAAAATATTTATGAAGTTAGGCAATCCCAGGTGTTTCCAATGCCTGGGCCTCACCAAGGACCATCAAAATAAAAATCCATGTCTGTGTGTCCCAGACATTAGTATTTTTAAGAAGCTCCTGAGGTGATTCTGATATTTCGTGAGAATTGAGAACTGTCTCAGAGCCTTCTGACTGAGCATCAGTAGGCCCTGGGTGCTTAAATGCCAGAGAGTATACTCAACCTATGGCTTCTACAGCAGCAAATTCTCAAGCCCCATCTCAGACCCAGTGAATCAAGACCCAACTAGCTGAGTTTATCACATCCTCCTGGCAATTCTGATACACTCTAAAGCTTGAGAACCACAGCCATAGAACATGACTTCTTGCATCCGATTTCTAAGAATACATTCATCACTGTATTTTTTGTATAAAATTCTCTTCAGTAGCTTCTTTTCTGACATATAGACAGGAGGAAATATATAAAAGAAAGTTGTCCTGGGAATTGGCCTTTAGGAAATTCCTACCCCTTGTAATCAGAATTGGAACTTCAAGTCATCTAATTTTCAGTAAGTTCTTCTCACATAAAAGTTAGTACTTTTCTCTCTTTAGTCTTAGCCTGCACTTACATACATCATTCCTCGCTTCTCTTGTTGCTGAAAAATGAAAGATGATGATATACTACAGCTATAGGATTAAAGGGATCAATTTTATAATTTAGATTTTTAGCTACATTTAAAAGAATAAAAGTGAACATTTTTAAAAAGTCATTGCAAGAGCAACTATGGGTTTGTCTGTGATATAAGTAAATGTGAGCAAATGACTCTGAAAAGAGCATCTATTGGAAATTCATGAACATTACTGGGGTAATGGAACATTCGAATGACTTGTAATGCAAAGATTCTGCTTTAATGGGAAAGCTGAAAGAATCCATCACATAGATATTCAATTTTAGAGAAAAGAGTACAAGTGAAATGTGGACCCTATTTGTAAAAAAAAAACATTTGGAAAAATGATTTAATAATGTAAGTGATTCATAAGAGTGCTAAAACAAATTTAAAACAGTATTTTGGAAGCAAAGAACCTATAGAACTGTGCATTATGGTTTGGTAGAAAGAACAAGGGCATTGAAGTCAAACAAGCCTGATCAGAATTTCTCTGATCCTTACTAGATTGTGTTGGGAAGTAAATCCTCCAGAGCTCAGTTTTCACATCTATGAAGTGGGGGTAATGCCTGCTTCACAAAATTGTTGTGAAGACTAAATTGAGGTAATATGCGAAAAGCACTTTGCACAGTACATGCATACAATATAATTGAGCCCTTCTTCCTTCCCCTTCTGTCTTTCTGTAATCCTTCCCAATTTCTTTGTGTTTATGAAAGTGTTTCACTATAAAATATACAGATATTTAACATGTATTCCATTACTGAGCATTTTTATAGCACTCTGCAAATGCTTCAAGGCTTTTGCTTATGGTCTTTCAGCCAATGAAAGAGTCAGGGGTGGTTCTTTGGGGGTAACCCTGTTATGTTTTATTTGTTAATTCATTCAAAAGATATATATTGAGCACCATCTATGTTCAGGCACCATGGTAGATGTTAACAGTAGGCTAGAGAGAAAAAAGAGACAAGACCCTCCTTCCCCCTGGGGAGCCTACTGGGCTTGTGGTTAGCAAGGAGTTTATTCCTCTAGCAATCACACCAGCTGTGCTTATTCTCCTTCTTTGAAAAGAAAAGGTAGAAAAGGAGAGACACTCCTGGTGGAGGAAGGAAGGATCACATTAAGAAAATCCATGTGGGCCCCAGAGAGAGCTATGCCTAGACAAATATCTGCTGAAGAGGATTTAAAAAAGGAAGGATGAGAAGGGAAGGGAGCCATAAATGTCATGGAACTGGACTGGAAAAACAAAATTAGAGAAAAGGAAGAAAGAAAAAGAAACCTTTCTAAAAACAAGTACAAGACTCGAAGAGCTCTTTGTTTTAAGAAAGACTATTCACACACACCGATATGTGTACGTACATATTATATTTTAATGGGTGTTTTCTGGGGTGAGGCTCTGTGCTAAGTTCTTCACAGAAGTGATCCAGAGCTTTGGTTTTACTAACAGACTGATTTCAGTTCTTTAGCACCTACTGTCTGGTGACCTTAGGCAAGTTGCACGGTACCTCACTGAGCCTCAATGCCTTCTTTTGTGACCACGGGGTAGGCTCCTTACCATTGGCCCAGGAGGTGTTGGTAGCTTTCCTCTCTGATTCTGTAAGGCTGCGTAGTCTCCATTAATGTCCCTTTACCTCAGTTACTCCCATGGAAGCTGTCTCAGTGTGTACTGTTTTGGGCAACTCCTTTCCCATTTCAAAGTGTACACACACACACACACACACACACACATACACACACACACACACACACAGAGCAGGCTCAGTCTCCTCTCATTACGGTAATATAGAAAATTATATGGTATGTTAGAAGGTCAAAAGTTGGAATAAAAGAAGTGTTGGATGGAAGAAGGCATATTACAGTATTAAATAGAGCTGGGGTATCCCACCTTTTGGCTTCCCTGGGCCACATTAGAAGAGTTGTCTTGGGCCACACATAAAACACACTAACAATAGCTGATAAACTAAAAAAAAAAATCTCATAATGTTTTAAGAAAGTTTACAAATTTGTGTTGGTCCACAGGCCACAGTCTGGACAGGCTTGAAATAGAACGATCTTTGAGAAGGGGAGATTTGAGCAAAGGTGTAAGAGAGATGAGGGAGTTAGCTAAGGAGATATGCTGAGGAAGTGTGTTCTAGGCAGAGGGAGCAGCTAGATCAAAGGCTCCAAGATGGGCGTTGGGACTTAGGTGTCATATTAGTTCCTACCACATAGGATTGTTGTGAGGATAAATGAGATGATGTATATAAATCATACTACTTAACACTCATGAGTGTTCGGTAAGTTTTGGTTATGGTTATTGTCATTTTTATGAAAGTTTTATTTTGTTCAATTTTGTCATAGAATGTTGACAAAACATTCAATATGTTGTAAAATCTTTCAAATTATCCACATAGCACGTGAATGGAATGGTGCCTTTTAAAAATTGCTATTATCCTTCATATAAAGGGTGTCCCAAAATTCATGCAAGATTTGAATTTTGCATCATTTGTGCTGTACAGTGTTGCCAACGGGAAAAAAAAAGACAGTGTGACAGCTGACAGTTCAGGGTTATTAAAAATGGAGCACTACACAAAAGAACACCGCGTTTTCATTGTTGAGCAATGAAAATTTACAAGTTTTAATTATAAACCTGTGTTTTCTATCAAAATTACTTCTTGTGTGAATTTTGGGACACCCTTTATCTTCTTGCCATCTTTACATACTACTCTGAGATGAATATATGAATGTATATATTCTCTGAATAATTTTCTTCTTTGGCAAGGGTCATGAAAAGGGTGTAAGCTATGTTATATTAAAAAAATTTTTTTTGAAGCTACATAGTAGATAATGTTCACTGTTCCCAGGTCTTCAGTTGCTTTATCAGTCTCTCAGTGGTTATTATATTAAAGGCTGCTACAGTCAAAAGCACAGCCACCTTTAGGGAAGACTTTCCAATATTCCCAGGAATGTAACTATTTTCCTTTTCATGTCTCTTCATTTTTGAAGAAGAGAATAGGAGATTTTATGTTATTAAAATTCTATTTTGACTGTTTCAAACTTCAAATCCTCAGAGGAATTGAAGCCCTGTATTCATAGTGTTTCATGTAATGTATTGTGTGCAAAATTTACATTTGTCAAATACTGTTGTAGCTACTGCCCTGACATAAGTACCGTCAACACCAACTTCCTCAGATGGGGAAAGTAAGTTTAGAGAGAGCAGGTAACATATTTTTCCGGTTATATAAGAAGATGCTTTTGTCTAAAATTGTTAGACCAGGGGATGCTGGGATGGCTCGGTGGGTTGAGCGCTTGCCTTGCAGCCTCGTGGTCTAAGGATGGAGAACCAGCCTGCCCTGGCCTGTGCACACCCTTATACTGAACTGGGGTGTGTTTCCCATACAAGAGGCCCCCAGTTCGGTTCCTGCCAGGGGTGTGCTTCTCACGTGGGAGGCCCCTGGTTCAGTTCCCATACTGCTCAGCCCACATTCATCTGTGGAATGAAACTATGTCAAAACTAATGGTGTATGGCTGTGGATACTGCTCTGGGCCCTCCCACTTCTGTTTCTCTCTCTCGGTCAAACAACAAAATAAATTGTTAGGGAAAGCTGGGATGGCTCAGCGGGTTAAGCGCTCGCTTTGAAGCCCCGGGGACCGAGGATCGAATCCCCGCCCCGGCCCGTGCAGACCCACATGCTGAACTGGGGTGTGCCCCCAGTTCAGTTCTTGCCAGGACCTATGTGGGAGGCTCCTGGCCCAGTTCCTGCCCTGTGCAGCCCTGTGTCCACCTGTGGAGTAAAACTATATGGAAAACTAATGTCAACTATGGAGACTGCTCTGGGCCCTCCCCTTCTCTCTGTCTCTCTCTGTCTCTGTTTCTCTCTGTCAAAAATCAATGAAATAAATCTTTAAAAAATAAATAAATAAATAAATAAATAAAGTGTTAAATAAATTGTTAGACCAAAAATTGGGGTTATCTTATATATGGAAATAACCCATATATTGACTTATTAATGTTGAGTTAGAAAAGTAGGAGTTGTCTTATACATGGAGGTGTCTTATACAAGGAAAAATATGGTAAGTACTCAAGGCTAGTAAATGGTGAAGAGTCCATACTCTTTCCACTACACTACTTCCCTCATAGTTCTTTTAATAGGCATATTTCAAAATCTATTGTATAGAGAAAAAAAAAGAAATAGGTCAGCTTCCACTTGAATGTACTTTGAAATCATTTGCCCGACAGGCTGAGTGTAAATACCTGGTGCAAAGAAGCAGGTCTAGAAAGATGATAATTGAATTTGTGTGGCTCTGGATAATAAGTCACATGCTCTCCTGCTCTTCTGAGATAGCCTGCCTTTCTGTTGAATTAGGGAATCCTGGTGTGATTGTTGGCAGGATTCTCCCCAAATCCTCCTCTGAGAAGCAGAAGACAAGAGTGAATGGGTAACAGCAGACATGGCCTGAGGAGATGAACAGTCTGGCGTACAAGTCAGGGAATGTCTATTTTTATGAGCAAGGAGGTATTTTTATGGTTTGCCTTGAGTGAATAGCCTCTGATGTTGGGAAAACAGACTGGAAACAGCTGGACCACACTTTGGATCAGATGCCACAACACTTGATACGTTTGTCTTTGGTGCCATTTGATCCCTTGGAGAGCTGTATTATCTCAATATAGATGTTTGACTTTCAGGCTTACTTTGTGCAGTGAGCCCGTCTGTTTGTGTTCCTCAAATTACATGGAGTGTTGATTATATTCATTTGGGAGTTTGGATTCTAGTGTTACGGAACATGGAAATTTATAGGTGACTGGATCCCAGAATCTAATAGAACCATTGTTGTGTTTACCACCTCAGTACTCTGATTTCCAGGGGTAACTCATAACTGATAGCATCTAGGAAAATTATACAGATATTCAAAGTCATCTCCGATTTTCAATTTCTGGTAATATATTCCACACTATCATCTCAGGTAACTTTTGTGAGCAACACTTTTCAAACTTGATCTCAGTATAAAGGTTATTATTTTTATCATTTAATATTTACCTTTTTAAAAAAAAAATTAAGCAAAAGACCATTTGAAGGTTTGCAAAGTAAAACTTGTGTGTGATTTCAAAAGCAACTTATAAATGACTTATAAATGAAAAGTTGTCTCTTGACAACTGAGAGTCAGCCCAGCTACTGTCACAAGAGAAAGGGCTGAGTGATCTGAGTGAATCATTTACCCTGGCAGACATTTGTTCTCCTAAAGAAAAGTGGCTGCTTTCGCCTGTTTTTGATGAGAAATGGTCAAGCACTCTTATCCTAGTTCCCAAATTTATGGCAGCTGAAACTGGGGGTCCTGAATAACATGTTAGCACTTCTGTGCCTACCACCACCACCTTCTCTGAAAATCATAGTTATGCTCCTTTCTAAGGAATAAAACCTCAGGAAGTTTAAGAAAGCAAAAGCAAATACAAAAAATAAAAAAAATTGTATGTCATTAGAAGCTATGGAGGATGGTTTTGAGCATGTACAGGATGTAATTTCATTATTGTCTAGAGTTACATGGCTGTTTCTGGAATCAGGAAGTTTCCTAAACAGAATATATTGTTAGATGGCAGGGTAGCTGTGGTTTTCTGCTGATATTTGGTGCGGAGGTGGAGAGCTGTTTCCTGTCATTTTCCCTATTTTTTTCCCTTTATCTTCCCACTTCATTACATATAAATAAAAGGAAACAAAGTTAAAGGTAACAAAAGACTACCCCCACCAAATACTTTTACATTTGGCCTATAGAAATCAAGGAACTTAAATTTTCTCTAATTTTTAAAAATTCATTTACGTGTGTGTAGTAGTATAGTTTTTCAATGCTTATTCAACTTTTACGTAAGATGCTTTAATGTGAATCACATGATAAATGTGGTTGAACATTATGAGCACTTTAACATTTGCATTTCCTGTTCTGTGTGGGTAATTTTGGAAATTTGGGGTTAGCATAACAGGCTGGGAGGGAAGCAAAGAGGGAGTTGGAAAATGCCCTTCCTTTTTGAATATTTGTCATGCCCTGAGTAAATGGATGGTGATTTCCCTGTGGCCTGAGGGATGTTTTTATTTCATGAAAAGCCAAGTTTTGTCATGAGCAGAGCAGAAAGCCTTTGTTCCAGACGAAAAACTTGGTAACATCACCAGTAGTAACAATCTTTCAGTGCTTGAGTAAACCAACCTACTGTTGGGCAGACTCGGGCTAGTGGGACTCAAACTCCCAGGAAAGATCTCCAGATCTGAAGAGATTTCCCAGACCTGTCCAGTTTTTATTAATTCCTTCCTCACAGATTCATGATATATTGCTGGCTGGCATATTCTCCTTTCCAGCACTTCTGGCAATATCTGTAAGGACAAGCATTTTTGCTACAATTGTACTAAGAATTTTAACTAACAGAAAATAATGCACAACCAATATGTCAGCTATTTAGTGGACAGATTGCAAAAAGTGGCTAATTTTTTTAGCACAACATCATTTTCTGGGATCTATTCAATTAGCAGTTGCTTTCAGCTCACCTTCTTCTGTATTCAACTTACCTATCCGAGCTACACTGTGTGAGTTTAGCAGATCAACAGGAAAATCCCCTTGACTCTATCCCAGTCTCATTGCTTCCCTCTCTACCTCCATTTACTTCGATTATAATCATTTGCTGCCTCTTGGGAACCCGCAAGTCACATGGTAGCTGTTGCTTGCCTCCTTTGCTCTCTGTCCAAGCCACCACACAATATTGAAGCTACAATTCCAGTGTTTCTAGGAGAAAGGGAACTGGTGTATTTCTGTAGGTACATGTCATTTTATTTCATTCCTGTGTATTGGAGCCTTGTGGGCTATCTCAACTCACTCAGTCTTCCCTATACCTGCCTACTTTTATTATATTGCTTAATCACTGTCTTTTTAACTTATGTATTGTTTTCTAGTATGAAGATATACCATTCTACTTAGAATTCAGAGATTTTTTTTTTAATTTTTTTTTTTAAGATTTATTTTATTGTTTTGAGGGCAGTGGGGCGGGGGAGGACCCAGAGCAGTCTTCATAATTGTACATCCTTAGTTTCATTCCACACAGGTAGGTGTATGTGGGGCTGTGCGGGGCTTGGTAATTACCAGTTATGCCACAGTTCAGCATATGGGTTTGCACCAGTCGGAGTCAGGATTTGATCCCCAGACTTTGCAGTTGAAAGGCAAGCACAAGCATTCAACCTGCTGAGCTATCCCAGCATCACTAGGTTTCGAATCTATAATCTGCTCCTGACAAGTTGTAGGGCCTTAGACAATAAGAATAATTGAATAGAATAATTGTAAGAGAAAAGAATCATAACATATATTAAAGTATTAGATTGAACTATATGAAATCACCAATGTTCAGCTGTTTTTGACCCACAGTAAAGGCAATTTCATGTGGTCCAACCTAATATCAAACAGATCATTGTAAATGGGAGACAGTAAATGTTGAATTTGAACTTGTTTTAATTTGGAGAAAAGTGAAACAATGATAATTACAAGGTTGCTTTCTCAGATACTTTTTCTGATCACACAGTAAAATACATGCTTTATTCCTGAAGAACATCCTTACCACTGCTATGAGGCAATAATTCAGGTTTATTCTATACCACACTTGCCCCTGAAGATAAAGTACAAACCAAAAAGGCCACAGAATTAGATAACAAGATGGTTTTTCAGGTGCTCTGGAAAAGAATAACCTTAAATAGGTACTTTTTAACTTTCCAGTAGTTTTGTTAAAATTATATTGGTATTAATAAAAATTATGATATATCACATGTATAAGAGCATTGTTCTTGGAACTATGAGTTTCATTAAAACACTGTCTTTCTATTATTATATTTTATAGATGATGAAAAATAGGTTTAGGAAGTTTAAATGATTTAGTTATTTCTTTATTGTAATATAGTTAATAAATATATTTAGTTAATATGACCACTTATGATGCTTTTTTAAAAAAAGGCTTTTTTAATTTTTTAACATTCACAGGAGGACAGTTAAAGAGAGAGTAAAATTGAGAGTGCTAAAAACCAACTTATGTCTTAAATGTGACTGGTTTTCTCAAGGCTAGATCTGCCTTTAGTCTGCATTAATTAGCAGATGTTGGATTTGGGGAGAAATTGCCATCTCCATGAAGTTAGCTAGAATGTACCCACCTTAGGTGGTCCAAAATAAAACGTTTTACATGTCCTAGAAGGGGGGTTTAAAAATTACATCAGTGGGTTATTTTCTATCAAGTGGTAATTTAATTAACTAAAATGTGAAAAATCAAGGAGGCAGGAAATGATTACATTTCATGTTGATCTCAAAAGCAGTTAATGTTAACCTTCTAATGTCAGTTGGCCATCAACTAGCATTTCAGGGCCACCTGGCCCTGTGAATAGCTCCTCTGTGTTACATATTTGAAGACCCCAGCACCTTCGCAGATAATTGACACACTCCTAAAATACTCATTGTTAAGGGCCCCATGCTCATACTTTTAGAGCCTTAAGACATGAACTTGACCACTGCAATGCCAACATGGTTTATTACTTGCAAGGCTGGCTTCATGGCTGTGTGACCTGTGTAGTCACACAGGGCTCCATGCTCAGAAGGGCCTTACACTTGGTTTAATGCTCTGCTGTCAATGTCATGAAACTTTTTTCTCTTAGTCAATAAATTCTTTTTTTCTTTAATTATATTTATTGGGGGTGACATTGGTTAGTAAAATTACATTGGTTCCCAGTGTACAATTCTACAAGGCATCATCTATGTGTTGCATTGTGTGCTCACCACCCAGAGTCAGTTCTCCTTACATCACAATATATTTAATGCCCCCTCCTTCCTCCCCACCCCCTCCTTGGAGTCTTGCAATTCTTAATGATTTTTAACTAGGGTCTTACATTTTGTTTTGTACTGGACCCCACAAATTACACAGCCATTTCTGATCTTTATCATCAGTTTTGGTGTTTGTTTGTTTTAAAATATCCATGAAAATGTTTGACTTTGTTGGGAAGACCATCAAATACCTATCTAACCCACTGCAGTAAGGGACATGAGGGAATAAGACATGAATGGCGTGATTCAGTGTGAGTCTGCTCTGCTTCTCCTTTCTGACCATTACCTCAGGTTAACCTTTCCCAAGTCCTTAGTACAGAACTAGCCCTTTGCCTTCTCCTTAATGAAATCAATAGCTATACATGTCACATACTTACTATGTGCCTTGTACTTTATATGCATCATTTTATTTAATCCTCACAACTATAAGAAATGTTGGTATTGTTATACTGTTTTTACCAGCGAGGAAGGCAAGACTCAGAGGTCTTAACTGATTTACTAAGGATTTAAACCTTGTTCTGCCTAATTTTTTATTTGTTTGTTTGCATCACAAGCATATTTTTCCCAGTTGCATGAAGATCCTTTTTTAATGTAAGACAAATATTTCATTCCATTTGAGTTCTTTAAATGTATCTCAATTCTGAACTCTTTCATTTCCTTCATTTTTTTCTCTTCTCCCGTGTTCTTATTCCTTTTTCCTCCTCAATTCTTACGCCTCTATACTGGGATTTCCCTTTCTCACTTATTCTTCATTCCTATTGAAAATTACATTTTGTTGTAAACAAATTATCCCACCTTCTTAACCTTTTCACAGATAATCTCTTTCTTTGTCTGTTACATTTTTATGACTTTACTATCATATTGTAATAAAAATTATGTACACCATCCATCATTGAAGAAAAGCAATGACTATTTGTGTGCATGATAGAGAATATTATTCTCCAAAGTAAACTAATGAGTTACAGAAATTCTGGTATCATTGTCATTACATATTGGTTGACCTCTCAGCAAACTAAGCATATTAGATGATGTAGAATTAATTAATGGCTTTTCTATATTAATTTTACAAATATTTATTGAATACCTCATCATGCTAATATTTTTAAATAAAATATAGTTATTAACATTTAATAATTTAAATTCTATTCAGCAAAGTTTCTGTTGATAATAAGAAAGACCATTTGTATGCCTGATTTATTTTGTCTCACGTACACTGTCAAATAGTCAGCTAACTGAGGTCTCCTTGCCTCTTGTCTATCTCACTTCTCATCACTGTTACCAGTTATTTTTCTAAAACACACATCTGATTATATCATTATCCTGTTTAAAAACAGTGATTAATTCACTAGGTATTTATTGAATCGCTACTATGTGCCAGGCATGTAATGACACTAGGACTGCAATAGAAGAACAAGATAGAAGAACAGGACTTGCTGTCACGGTGATTACATTCTAAAGATAACTTCCTGTTGTCTCCTGGGTAATATCAACACTTTATCCTTCTCTATTTTACTTCCCTAACCCCATGGGCATGCTGTGCTCCAATTGGTGCAGTGGTTCTTTTTCCACAGCATACACTTTCATGCTAGTGCTATTTCTTCTCCCTGGAATACCTTTCTTTTTCTTTTCTGGATTAAAAAAAAAAATCTTACCTCTCCTTTAAAATTGAACTCCCATGTCAGACTTTCAACTTCTTTACTGAGTCTTTTTTAACTACTCTTCCTACCTCAACATAGCAGCTTTTGAATTGGAATTTTCTTCCTCTAACTCTTCCCTTTCTTGCTCTTTGAAACTGGGGGTTGTTCTTAAATACGAAAGTTAAAGATTTACAAGAAAAGTAAGAGCAGTAGTGGAAGATGAAGAATTACAAATTTTTTTTAGCAAACTGAGTATATATAGCACTATATAATTCACCTAGGGTTATATTTGAGGGTTGGTTATTTTCAATCAGTTGATAAGTACTGAATGATATGTAGTGGTATTAGACAAGGTCTTAGCCTCCAGGGAATTTGCATTACCTGAAACTAGTGAACAATTCAGAAAAAGTAGGTAATGGGGTGCTATTTTTGAGGCATAGACTAAATCAAATTTACTTACATTATTCCTTATGGGAAAAATTTGTTTGCTATTGTTTTTGGTACTTGTCCCACCTCTTGTAACCAATTAACAACAAGTACAGAGGTACCACTGTACATGACACCGCTTTGCCAAGCATATTTTCATCTATAATCTCATTTGAGCCTCAAAACATCCTTTACACAAGTAAATTAATTGAATTTTCCAGAGGAGAAATTTGAAATGCAAGGAGGGAGTACACTGAATTGGCACCAGAGACCAGGGCTCGTCTCAGGACGGCCACCTTGAATCTGGGCTGCTAGCCATCCCTTGACTCTCCTTGTCCTGACACTGCTTTCCTCCCAGGTTGTATTACACCTGGCAGACATAGAATAACCAGAACTGGTATTCCTCTGTGAGTCACAAGCCTGTGTGAGAGCTGAGAAAGAAGTAGGAGAGGCAGGAAGAGGGAGTGAGGCATGATTATCTCTTGCAAAGGATGCATGAGGAAAGTCACTGGAGGTAGCATGAGCTGAAACATGGACTAAAAGTTTCAAAGGATTTTGGTCTAGGAGGGCAACATATAGTCCAATGTTTTCCAACTCCCTGATTTATTAGAATCACTTAAGATTGTTTTTTATTTACTTCATTTTTCATTTTTAAATAGGTAATAGCTTCATAAAGTTCAGAAATCAAAAGGAAAAAAGGGTATATGATGAAAAGTCTCCCTCTCACCTCTATGTTTGGTGACCTTATTCTCCTTCTTAGAGGCAAAAAAAGTTGTTATCAATTACTTTAAGCACATATAATAAGCAAAGCATATATTGCCCCCAATATACACACTTATATATAAATGTAATATTCTATATATCATTGTTCTTGACTTTCCTTTTCTCACCTAAATAATATATTTTAAAGATTATATCATATTAGTACACAAAGAGCTTTCTCTTTCTTTTTTAAGCTGTATAGTATTCTTTTATGTGCATATGCCATGAATTTTATTGAACCAATTTTCTCTAAATAAACCAGTAAGTTGTTTTCAATCTTTTGCTATTACAAAGCTACAGTAAATAATCTTGTGCAATGGATGTGTAAGAGAACTGAGTTTTAGTCTAAGCACCAATACTATGCAGCCATGTGGCCTTGGGCAAGTCAGTTAGAATTTTGACCTTTTAGAAATGAAAAGAATCTCAATGACCTTTTGGCCATTCATTTTCTCAAAGCATGTACATGGAACACTAGTTCCAAAGGATGCACACCCTGGAGATTGATAGTACGTATTAGACTCTGAGAAGACTATAGTGGATAACATTAATTAATTCAGAATTTCACAAATTTACTTAATAATGGGGTCCTGTTTTTCAGAGACTGTGATGCTTAATGTTATGTGTCATCCTGGAGAGCATTTTTGGATGAGCTTAATTTAACATTTAAATCAGTGAACTTTGAGTAAAGAGATTGCCCTCCATAATGTGGGTGGGCCTCGACCAATCAGTAGAAGGCAATAAACAGAACAAAAAGAATGACTGACTTCCCCCAAGTGACAGTGAGCAACAGGCAGTCCAACAAAGGCCTTTAGACTTCATCTGTATCATCAGCTCTCCTGGGTCTTGAGCCTACTGGCCAACTGCAGATTTGGATTTGCCAATCTCTGTAACTACATAAGCCAATTCCTTAAAATAAATCTCTTCATTTCAAGGTTAGCCAATATTCTTTATCTTATTTGTGAAGCATTTCTACATGTTTAAGACTAGAGGGGTGATTCCTAATATCCAGTCAGTCATGTGTGTTTACTTAGGTCCAAATTCCATTTTATGAAGTCAGTTAAGATTAGAGTGGGTAATATGGCCTGGATTGTTTCTGAATTCATGACTTTATATTACTATAAATCATTGTGAGCACAGTACATTAGAAGAGTTCACAGGGAAGGAAGCTATTTAGACTAGGAAGAGTGAAATAGAAGGATCTGGAAGTTTATATAACTGTTAAACACCAATATTGGAAGAACCAGTGTACTTTCAGCACCTTCTTTTCTGGTTCACTTTATTTTAAGAACTTATTCTTTGTCACTAGGGGACCTATGGGTTTCTCTTTGTTTATTTTGTATAAGCAAAGGATCTGATCATTTATAGTGATCCAGTGATTCTCAAAGCTTGAATCTACTCACAAATCATATCACCTGCAATGCTGATTAGAACTGTAGATTCAAGGATGCCACCCAGGAGCAGAGAATATATGTTTAACAAACTATCTATGATGGTGATTTATATACTCAAGTTTGAAATCATTGGTAAGGTTAAAATCTATGTGCCTACCATGGATGTTAAGGTTAACCAATGGTGGCTTTATATCAACTGTGGGAAATATAACAGGTAATGCTAAACTCAAGAAGATAACTTGTACTTTTCTAGCTGTAGGGAATTTTAATTGTTTAGGTTGGCAAGGACTAGTAACATATTGCCTGCAGGCCAAATCTAGCCCATCACTGGTTTTTGTACGGCCAGCAAACCTTACCAAATGTTATTTGCATTTGTAAATGGTTGGGAAAA
>PVKE010040146.1:0-14710 GCA_004027555.1 Craseonycteris thonglongyai
ATGATGTAGGAAATATTATTACAGACATTTTTGAAAACTATGATTTGCCATAAATTACTTTAACCTGAGAAGCATTTTCATTTTAAGTTCTCAATATATAGGCATTCAGAGGATGTTACTTCTTCTTCCCACACCCACACTTCTCTTTATTCCTTTCACAGCACTAAAATAATTTGGTCATCTACTTAGTCACCAACTTTGTGAGTCTATCAAAGGATAGAAGTAAAATTGTTTTCAATACAGTAGTCCCCATTTATCTGCAGGGGATATGTTCCCAGACCCCCCAGTGGACATTGACACTGTCGCTAGTACAAAGCATTATATTTACTATTTTTTTCTACATATACATACCTATGAAAAATTCAATGCTTTGCTCTTCTTAATTAAGCACTTATCCTGTACTGTGGCCATAACATTTACAGTTTGAGGACAAAAGCAAGTCTAGCATAGATTTATTTCTTTCCCCTTCTTTACAATTTCACCAACAGATTTGTTCTTTACCATAGGTCTTTGCAACCTCAATATGCAATTTATTTTTTTAATTACGAAGTCCATAATTTTCATTTTCACTTAAAGGACGCACTCTATGGCTTCCATTTGGAACATCTGAATTGCTGGCATTACTACTCTTGCTCTTTGGGGCCATTATTAAAATAAGTGCTATTTGAACACAAGCATTGTGATATTATAACAGTCAATCTGCAAATGAGAAGGTTACTACTAAATGACTGAATGGGTATACAGGAATGGATACACTGGACAATGGGATGATTCACATCCCAGGCAGGTGGAAGTGAAATAGAGGGAGAAGTCATCACACTACTCAAATTGTTGCACAATTTAAAAAATAAATTATTTCTAGAATTTTCCACTTAACATTTTCAGGGAACTGTTTACTTCAGGTAACTGATACCACAAAAAGCAAAGTTCCTGATAAGGAGAGACTACTGGATTTGAAACAAGTATATCATAAAACCTTATGCAGACGGAAATCATTTAGACTATAGTATTAATTTTTTTAATTAACACTTTTTTTTGTAGAGATGTATGAGTTCTTAACACATGCATAGGTTTATGTAGCCATGACTACCTCAATCAATTCAGAATAACTCCATGGCCTCTCTAAAACTCTCTCAGGCTCTCCTTTTTCAGTTCAGACCCTACTTCAATTCTTAACATTGGCAACCCCTAATTTCTTCTTCATTGCTATAGTTTTGTTTTTTCCAGGACACTAAATAAACAGAAATATTATATAGTACAAAACTTTTGTTATTGGCCTTTATTCTTTCACCATAACTCCCTTAAGATCTATCCAACTTATTTAACATATCTACAGTTCATGACTTTTTATTGCAGAATGATCCATTGTGTGAATGTACCACAGTTAAGCATTTGCTTGTAGGAGACATTTGTACTGTTTCTAGTTTTTGACAATTGTGAGTAGAGCTGTGATGAACATTAATACACTTGTGGAGTGAACATAATTTTTCATTCCTTTTGAGTAAATTCCTAACAGTGAGATTGCCTCGTTATGGGGTAAGACACTGCCAAACTTCTTTCCAGAATGGCTGGATCATTTTGCATTTTCACTGACAATGTATGAGAGTTTTTATTTTTCTGAATTCTCATCAGCTTTTTCAATGGTCACTAATATGTATTTTTAAAAATTTAACGATTTTCTTGGATAAACAGGGTTTTATCACTGCATTTTGATTTTCTATTTCTTGAGGATTTATTGATGATAAATATAATTTTATATGTTATTTTGCATTTATTTTTGCACTTTGGTCAAGTGTCTCCTTAAGGTTTTGGTACAACATTTAATTGAGCTGTTTATTTTTTTACTGTTGTATTTTGAGTGGTTTTTACTATATAGCAGGCACAAGTTTGTTTTCAGATATTTTCATTCTATTGATAGCATCTTTAGCAAAGCAGTGTTTTAATTATACTTTGATCTTGTCTAAGAAGTCTTTGCCCAACCCAGATGTAAAAATTTCTCTAATGTATTGTTGGTTTTTTTTGTTTTACATTTTAAACTAAGATTTATGATTGATTTTGAGTTAATTTTTGTGTAAAGTATGAGATTAGACTTAGGTTTTGTTTTTGTTTGTTTGTTTGTTTATTTGTGTATATCCACTGATACAATATTGTATATTGAAAATATAATCTTTTTTTCATTTATCTAGTTTGGTACTTAAAAATAAATCATTGGCTATATTTGTTTAAATATATTTCTGAATTTTGTTCTGTTATATTCATGTATCTTTCCATATCTTTACTAATTCCATGTGTGTATATTTACTATAGTTTTATAATAAGTTCTAAATTCAGGTAGTATGACGTGCCTAAATCAATCGTTCTTTACAAAAATTGGTTCGGCTAATCTAATTCTCATTCCTATTTATTTCTCTTTTCATATGTATTTTCAAGTGCGCTGTCTAGATCTACCAAAATACTACTGGGAGGAGATGATTAAAATTCATAAATCATTCTGAGAATTAACAGCTTTAACAGAATGAGTTATTTGATCCACTATCAGTTTAAAGAAAATAAGAGAATTTAAGATATTGGTTAGTTTCAAAATTAACAAAAATAAAAAGTGATTTTGTTCACCAGCAAAGATGGGGTAAAAAATTATAATGAAAAAATAATTACTTTTATAAACTTACAAAAATCTGTAAATATATAAGAATAAATGTAAAAACATGCATGCAAATATTTTGTGAAGAACATTAAAATATTATTCAAAGACATAAGACATCTGGATGACAAACATTAATAGTTCTTCCATGTAACCTAAAGATGTAATCCCAAATCAAACTTCAAAGTTCATTTTGAGGAATAAAAATATAAACATAACCACTACAACTATTAAAAAAAAAAAAGATAGGTTTTCTCATCTATATTAAAACATAGAGATATTAGTGCATCAATTTACCTAGAGAACATTGGACAAGAAATAAAAATTGGAAATTAAAAGGCTATATATCAATGGAAGTTTTCTGTATTATGCAAATAAGTAGGAAAACATATTCTTACCATGTGTGTTTATGTGCATGTGTTTGTGTGCATGTGTGTGTGTTGTATATACACACTAATGTGTGTGTTAATTATATATCTTTATTTACATCTGTATATATTATGTTTATATGTCTATATAGTAGATTATTATAATGGACAATTATAACAAAAACAAAGTTATTCAGTAAAGTAATAGGTAAGTAAGTGTTCTTATCTTTCCCATTAGAAATACCATACAGAACTTTTAAAAATTCATAAATCTTTGGGTTTATATTATTGAATAAAAAGAGCAAGTCAAAGAGAAGTATATGTAATACAATATCATTTATATAAATACAAAATTATGTTTGAATTTATTAATGCACATATAACATATAATACCCTTTCTGTGTATAAGAATAATACATGTGTACATAAAGAAAGTATATATACATATATGGCATAGATTTATATGTACATATAGGTATCCTAAGGAGAGGGTGAGACTTTAGGTGCATGTGAAAGGGAAAGAAATTAACATTTACTCTTTTTCTCTGTAAATTTCTGTATTGGAATATTCTAAAATTAGCATGGATTCATAGTGTAAAATATTCTAAGTGAAGTAAATAGCAAGAAATTGTATGGCATTTTCTCTACTTGGTTTAATCTTAAATTTTATATACAAATGCACACACACATATAACCTGGTGTGTGTCTGTATGTGTGTTTACTATATTCCTTACAAGAAGGATTGTATGAGCATTTTGTTTATGCAAGTAAGTTATAAAATACATTCCATTGAATATTTTTCTTAGATATAAATACTGTCATCTGATCATAGACTGATGATCAATGTGTACCTCTGGCTTCTGCAACCATCACATCCCTAATAATTGCAACCAGTGGAGTATAAGCTGGCTTAGTTATCTTCATTTTAATTTTATTCCTGAACTTCTATCATTATCTCCTATAATGTCAAGCAGGTGGAAAGAATAACATATTCCATCTCTGACGTGCAGTGGCTTATGATATTCTGAGGCTTATTTACAGTGATACTGTTGGCATACATTCCATATGTTATTGTTTGGTTTATAATAATAACACTGGATTATTATTTTTTATTCCCATACAACATTTAATCCTATAAAATCATACAATTGCTGTGTTATAAGGACAGCATAATTGTGTACATTTCTATTTTTAATTCCAATTTGTAGCTATGGATATTCTCAATCATGTATGCTTCTAATTGGGTGTATGTCACAAATACTAGTGAAGTTATGTTTAAAGTGCCTTTAATAACAATAACAAACTCATATCTTTCGTGATGTTTCATATAGGACTATTTGATAAAGCTGATACAATTTTGCTTCAGAGAAACTAACAATAGTTAGTAAGCTGATTGATTCATTTCTGGTTCCTGATGTTTTGGTACACGATGTGAGCACAGGATGCTTTTTGTGTAAATCTCCAGGGGACTAAGAACAGTACTCATCAATGCATCATCCCTGTGGGAAGGGAAAATGAAACAGTGGAGGAATAGAAAAAGTCAGTTAATTGTGGGCCCAGGGAGAGAATTAAACACTAAATTCTTGCAGAGAATTAATAAAGAAGAAAACAACTATGCATTTGTTTCCATGAATAGCAACCTTCTGCCCACTTCAATTCATATAACACATAATTATGGATTTCTTCTCCCTCTACTTTCCTACTAAAATGTATGCACATGATATACAAATAAATGCACCTGGAAGTTTAATTTATGCAGACTTTGGTGTACTTGAGTATGTCTACTAATATTGATCTAAGTAGGTATATTAGGGAAAATATCATAAGACTAAAGTCTGGTTATTTTTAAATTTATTGTTTGAGAGAATGTGAGAGGAGTGGGCAGGTGGGACTGCCAAAGCAGTCCCTATAGTTGTACACCATTAGTGGTGATGTGGTTTCATTCCACACAGGTGGATGTGGGGCTGCACAGGGTGGAAACCTAACCAGGGGTCTCCCACAAGGGAAGCAAAAGCCTTTGCTGTGGGGCTATCCCAGCAGTTACTAGTTGTGCCAGGGTTCAGCATATAGGGTTGCACGTGCCGGGGCAGTAAATTAAACCCTGGACCTCATGATTGTAAGATAAGCACTCAACCACTGAGCTATGCTGGCATCCCCTCAGGTTCGTTCTTTTACAATTTTCTAAAATTTTCCTTAAATTCATTAGGGTGACATAGGTTAGTAAAATTATATAGGTTTCAAGTGTACACTTATTTTTTTTGTTGTTGTTGTTATATGTAATGGAGTGACATTGGGTGGTAAAAATTATATTGGTTCCAGGTGTATAATTCTACATTACATTTTCTATGTATTGCATAATGTGCTCACCACAGAGCATATAGGTTCTCTTTTCAGCGTCCTATATTTGATGTCCCCTCCTTATATCCCCCCACTTCCCCATCACCAAGTGTATAGTTCTACAATATATCATCTGTATATTCCACTGTGTACTCACCACCATAATCAATTCTCCCTCCATCACCATATTTTTTACCTCCTTTACCTTCTGCTACCCACTTCAACCCCCTTATCATCTGGTAACCATTAAAATGTTTATGAGTTTTTTTTACTTGTTGCTTTCAGTTTTATAGCCCACAGATTTTTGAAAACTTACTCTATCTTTGATCCTTACAAGTTATAAGGCCTGTGAAAATTCTTTGAGCTTCACGGAGCCATGAGAAACTGGTGTCCTATGCTTCACTAGGGGTTTTTTTTTATTGCTTTCAGGTTTACGTTCACAGTATGTCCCTGTACAATTTTTTGCTTTAAACAAGATTTTTTTTTACAGAATTGATTATCATGGATTTGCATATGTATTATCCTACACAGAGGAAAAATAAATAAATTAAAAATTGCAGTGAAAAATTTGTGGTTGTAAAAGTCTTTTAAATTGTTTTTTTTCTAATGTAGTTTATACACTTTAAGGCTTCCTAATTATTATTCTTTTTATCTCTTATAAATCAACTTATATTTTTATATTATATATTTATTTATATTTTTGTAATGCTACTGTCTTACCAGTATACTAGTAAAATTTATTTTTATTTTATTTAATCATTAACAAATTCATATATTCTCTGCATTCATGGTTGCCTACATAAAATTTGTTTTAGCTAAGGTTACATTTTTATGCATGGTAGAAATATAAAACATCTCTTTTCTATTCAGGAAAGTATGTCAATTAACCAATTAATATAGCTATTGTCTTATGGTCAGTGATTTAGTTTCTTAAGTATTTGTATATGTGGGAGGGATACATGCACATGTGTACATGTTTGTATATAGTTCATGACTGATTCATTTTAAAGGAGGTTTTAAGTAACTCATATGTGAAAATATGTTGTGGTTTTAAAAAATTAAGTGATTAACCATAGTGGAATACATTTATAGAAAAAACAAGGAATGCTTCTAAATACTGGAGGTAAACTGATAGGTACAACACGGCACTCAAGTTTATTCTTAGTTTTCTTGAAACAAAGGGACAGAGAAAACAGATTGTAACCTTCCATCTGAAAGCATACATATACCTTCACAAAGATAAAATGTATCAAAATTCAAAGGAAAACAATATTCCTTCAACAAGCATGGATTGAGACTGTTTTTAAAAGTTATGTGTGACCAAACTACAGATCTGATACTCAAAACTAAGGGATATGAGGAAGGTCCAACATTAATAATGAGACTTATCTGAAGATCTTACATTCTACTGGGGGAAATAAAATATTTTAACAATCTTGATCAGACCTTCGATAACAAAGAGATCAAAGAAAAAATCAAGATAGCTTCAGAATTAAGAAAATAAAAACACAACTCAAAATCTTTGCGAGACGGTGAGAATAGTTCTAAGAGGGAAATTTATAACAATATAGGCCTATCTCAGAAAGTAAAAAATATTTCAAATAAACAATATAACCCTCCACCTGAAGAAACTAGAAAAAGAAAATCAAACAAAACCCAAAATGAGCAAGAAAAAGAAAATAATAAAGAACAGAATGAAAATAAACAAAGTAGTCTAAATAAACAACAAATAGCAACAAAAGCAACACAAAATAGCAGTGAAACAAAGAGCTAGTTCTTTGAAAACATACACAAAATTAATAAACTTTTAGCCAGATTTACCAAAGAGTAAGAGGGAGTGAGAAAGAGAGAACCAAAATAAATATAATAAAAAATGAGAGCCGTGGCAACTGACATCACAGAAATACAAAGAATTATAAGAAAATACTGTGAGCAAATATACGCCGACACGTGCAATAGTTAACAACAACAACAACAACAAAGAAATGAATGTTTCTAGAAATATATAACCTTCAAGATTGAATTAAAAAAAAAACAACAAAAAAACAAACAAACCAGAAAACATGAACAAAACAATTGCTACTAATGAAATTAAATCAGTAATCAAATATTCCCTACAAACAAAACTCCTGGACCAGAGGGTTTCTTAGGTAAATTTTATTAAACATTCTAAGAAGAATTAATACCTATCTTTCTCAAGCTATTCTACATAATTAAAAAAGATGGAAGGCTCCCAACCCTATTTTATGTGGATACCACTACCTTGATTCAAAAACTAAACAAAGATATTTTAAGAAAAGAAAGTTATAGAACAATATCCCCAAAGGACATATGTGCAAAAATTCTCAACAAAATATTAGCAAACCAAAATCAGCAATATATTAAAAAGATTACACACCACGATTAAGTGGGAATTATTCCTGGGATGCAAGGTTGGTTCAATATACACACATTAATTAATGTGACACACCACAAAACACAATGAAGGATAAAAATCATAGAATCACACCAATAAATTAGAAAAATATATATTTGACAACATTCTGCCTTCATTTGTGATAAAAACTTTCAGCAAAGCGGGAATATAGGAAACATACGTCAACATAATAAAGGCCATATATGACAAACACACAGCTAACATAATACTCAATGGGAAAAACTTAAAAAAAAGTGTTTTCTTTAAGATCGGTAACAAGGCAAAGATGTCCACTTTCATCACTTTTATTCAATCTAATGTTGAAAATTTTAGCCACAGCAATCATAATAGAAAAATAAATAAAAGACATCCAAATTGGAAAGGAAGAAGTAAAACTGTCATTATTTGCAGATTACATGATACTATATATAAATAACTATAAAAGTTTCACTAAAAAACTGTTAGAACTGATAATTTTTTTTAAAGATTTATTTTTATTGTTTTTGACAGAGAGAGAGACAGACAGACAGAAGTGGTAGGGCCCAGAGCAGTCTCCATAGTTGACAGCATTAGTTTTCCATATGCTTTCCATCCATAGGTGGACGCAGGGCTGCGTAGGGCAGGAACTGGGCTGGGAGCCTCCCGCATAGGCTCCAGCAAGAACTGAACTGGTGGCACACCCCAGTTCAGCATGTGGGTCCGCCTGGGCCAGAGTCAGGATTTGATCCTCAGTCTTTAGAGCTGCAAAGCGAACACTTAACCCACTGAGCCATGCCAGCTTCCCCTAGAACTGATAAATGTTAATAGTAGAGTCTACTGATAGGAGTATGTTACACAGGTGAATGTGGAGACAAAAGAAAAAAGGTTGAAAACTACTCTTCTATTGGCAAAGGAAACCACCCAAGACTAAAAGTCCAAAAATTACTGGATGACTGCATAAAAGAATAACTATGCTAACTAAACTGGAAAAGCTCTATTTGAAAACCTTTAAATGACTAAAAGGTAAAAGTCAATGGTTCTTTTTCTTTTAAGTTAAAAAATATATATATCAAGTTTTCAAAGCTAGAATGCCAAAAAGTTAAATATAGATAAAAACTGAAAGCTGAAGAGAAAAAAATAACCAGGTAAAGGGTAATATGGCTCTAAATTTAAACACTAAAAGTTTTAATATTAATAAGTTTGATGTAAATTGACTAATAATATCTCTCTTGATAAAACACACATTACCCATTCTCTTTTCTATGGAGTACCAACCACCTGAATGTGATTCAATCTACAAAAGGATTCTGATGACTTAATCTACATTTTAAATTAAGAATATGTCAGCAGTTTAAAATATGATTTAGGGGAAGCCGGGATGGCTCAGTGGGTTAAGCGCTCACTTTGCAGTGCCAGGGACCAAGGATCGAATCCCAGCCCGTGCAGAACCATGTGTGAACTGGGAGCTCCCCCAGTTCAGTTCTCTCTCTGTCTCTGTATCTCTTTCTCTCTGTAAAAAAACAATTAAAAATAAACAAATAAATATTAAAAAAATATATGATTTAACATGATATTAATCTTCATTTTAGGAAACACACAGTAATTTTAAGTGTCTGTGCTTAGAAAAAACTAATTGAATGTTTTCCAAATGCAGAGATAAACTTCAAATTTTTCATATTTCCATGGCTCAACTCAGCAAGTTTCAAAGCTACCATGATTTCAGGGAGATTCTTAGATATTACCATTGTATCATAAGTCTGAAAAAACATTGTTGTCAAAATTACTTGTAAATAAAGAAATTAAATAAAAGAGAGCACTGGTCAATTCTCAAAGCGTGAAAAAAGGTCTATAAAGGCACAATGCTATAGAGTATCAAAACTATTAGAAATGATATGTGTTTTTAAATAATATTCTACACCACTTAAAAGATTGGGTTTAAAAATGAATAACTCTGTAATAGAGTATAACTGTATAAAATATGTAATACCAACCAAACCTTTTTGCCATTTCAATGAAAAAATCACTAGGATACTCTCTTTCATGTTTTTCAGTTCTTCCTTAAATTATAGTAAGCCTAACAGTATCTCTAATATGTTTTTAAGTGCCATGTAAAAGCAACCTTGCCCCATCTTTCAGTGCCCTTGCTAAAATGGTGCAACAAATGTCCTGATTAAACACCTGAATGTCAATGAATTCTTAATTATGTAGCACTACCTTCAACCTCTTCAATAAAGTAACCTTCAAAATAATTCCAAGATCTCCTCTGACTCATGTTGAGAAATGCTGGGTAATTCTTGCAACAATTTTAGTCTTTCTTATCAAGCTCAACACGTCACCAGAAGCCAATGCCAGGTTCTGCTGATCCATCATTTTAACAGATTCTTACGTTAGGATCAAACAGTTATTCCAGTATATCCAGGAAAAGGGTTCTCAAAAAAAAAAAAATTTCTTGATTTTCTGCTATTTCTAAACTTAATTAGAAACAAAAAACAAACAAACCAAAATAAAAAAAAATAGATACAAATACCTGGTTTCTGTGAAATCTTGAATTTAACCCACATATACATTTACTTCACTTGTGCTAGTTGAAATAGGAAGATACAACACTATTGTATTTCCTTTCAACTGACCTGATTTTGATATCTATGTGTATATCTGCCTCTTACAAGTTTGTAAATTTTGAAAAAAAAAACAAACTCTATAAGCCTTAGTAATTTGTTATTTTATAAAATATATTTCCTATGTTAGAGAATAGTGAGGCATAATATTATTTGAAAACAAAATAATTTGTAATTTTTTTAACTATATAATTAACCAGGCAAATAGTATCACATTGTTTGCCATATAAAAAAAGGAATCATTATATTTTAAATGAAGAAATATCATAGAGAATATTTTTATATCTATAGGTTATGACATTGGTTAAGAACAAGTCCTGCTAATATTTGAACATTTAGAAATAAGAGCAAAACTTTATAAAGTATATATTATGATCATCTTCCTTTGCATTCTGAGAATAAAAGATTATACTTTTCTCACAATAACACTTGACCATTTAATTTCCTTCTTCCGGGATAACTTTCTTTCTTAAATCTCTCCAAGCTAAATTAGTGGCCTGGAGTTCCCTGTATGTTCCCTGTATGTAAAAGACCTTATATGTTTCTCCACTAATATTTTATTTGTTTGTGCAATTATGTGTTTGAGAACTGTCATCCTTGTTAGTCACATAACTCCAAGATCAGGTTTCTCATGTGGGCTTCTCTATATTCAACTTCAAATATAGGCCAAGATAGATAAATGGAGGGAGGGATGGAGGGACGGAGGGAAGAAGGGAGGGAGGAAGGAAAGAAGGAAGGAAGGAAGGAAGGAAGGAAGGAAGGAAGGAAGGAAGGAAGGAGGGAGGGAGGGAAGGAAGAAAAGAAGGAAGAAAGGAAGGAATTGGTTAAAAGGAAAACTCCACTAAGCCTAGGTATTTCAAATAATTACAAAGATAATGAAAATAATATTCTAACTGCCTGATGTGAAAGGTTATATGTAATAATCAAATGGTAAAATAATTTCTATAAGAAGTATTGATAATAATATGAAGATGCTTTTAAGTAAGTTTTACAATAGACCTTGAAAAAATTTTGTATCAAAAATTGCCAGATCTTTGGACTTTACTGCCTAATTTAGTTTCATAGAGAAAATTTACATGCATCTTGTCAAAATATTTAACTAGAGTTTGACAGACTACCATGGACAGATTAGTAGGCATTGCAGGAAAAAAATATTGTCGATCACAACATTGTATATTAATCAGTAACTTTCTAACATGTTCACTTTGTACTCTGAGCATAAAACTTTTATCCCTAGTACATTTATTTGCAGGTAATATGATGATTTAGCTTTGGGCTGCAAAAAGAGGCTTGTCAAAATAATTTAATTAATTGAATATTGGGATAAAAAGTAAGAACTCAAATTTTAATCAGATACCACAATCATGTACCTCACATTAAAATGTCAATTTTTATTTTTAATGAATATTTAAAAGGTTTCCAGCATGGCCAATTCAGGATTCTGTATTGGATTAAGATCCTTTTTTATAAGCCACTGAAATAAGCCAGACAGAAAAACCTAAGAACCACATGACTGCATTCCTATGTGGAATATAAAACTGAAAGTAACAAAGAAACAAAATCTCATGGACACAGTCAATAGTTCAGTGGTTACCTGAGGATAAGGGGGGAGGGGGGGTGAGAGGAGCGAGCTGGGTGAGAGAAAAGGGAGAGGGAGTTAAATATATGGTGATGGAAAGAAAGCTGACTCTAAGTGGTGAACACATATTGTAACACATACAGGAAGCACTTATAGGATTGTACACCTAGAACCTATGTAATTTTTACTAACCAATGTCACACTAATAAATTTAACAGTAAACAATTATTAATAAAAATTGAGATAAAATTTTAGATTTATATGGGCAGTGTCATATTTTTAGGTGTTTGGTGGTACATAATAATTATTGGGCAATAATTCATATTTAATAGATGAAGCTAGTCAAATTATTGGTTAAAATAAACATCTCTGAAAATCTGTGTTAAAGGCTATAACAAAATCAATACATCCACTTAGTTAGTCACTGTCTAAAAATGCAGACATCATGGGTTAGCCTTTAGTATCCATTAACAAGATTGACTTATTACTCATACTAACTAGCTATTGCCAAATTATGAGAATTCTCTGAAAATAAATCATTAAGCACCTAATTTTTGCTCAATATGACACTGATTGCTTAATGATTCAGAATAGACTCTTCTTTTGTGTCATGTTATGTAAAGTAAAAAATTCCAATTACTTATTTTGACTTTCCAATGTTCACTCTCTACCCTATTCCACATTCCTTTTGCTTTAATCATGCATCCTAAATATTCTTTTATTTTCTTTTTTTTAAGATTTATTTTATTGTTGTTGACAGAGAGTGAGAGACAGAGACAGAGAGCAACAGAGAAAAGGAGGAAGACCCGAAACAGCCTTCATAGTTGTACGTTGTTAGTATTTAACATAGTTCCATTCCACACAGGTGGGCAGGGGAGAGGGATCACGCAGGGTAGAAACTGAGTGGAGGCCTTCTGCATGGGAGGCATGCCCCCACAAGCTAGGGGTTGAACTGGGGGCCTCCCACATGGGAAGCTTGTCCTGGCAAGAAGTGAACTGGGGACCATACCCCAGTTCACCATATGGGTCCACATGGACTGAGACCAGGGTTCAATCCTCAAACCCCAGGGAGGCAAAGCCAGTGCTTTACCTTCTGAGCCATCCCAGCATCCCCTTTTGTCTTCACTTAGCTAGAAAACTTGTGTTAATGTCCATGTCCCTTGTTATGATTTCATTGACTCCTTCCTGAATAGTCATTGCTTTATTAGCTAGATTATAAGTTTTTAAGAAACATTGATCACACATTATATAATTTTTATCTACAACTATGACCTTAGCCTCATTATGCGTCTATATGTACATAAATGTTTCTGGAAAAATTGAAGGAGGGTATTGAGTGAAGGAGCAGGTTGGTCTACCAGCAAGAGTGAATGTTCTTCACCAGGCCAATAACAGCTCAGCGGTGTGAAGTAATTTGAAAAGGGGTCAAAAGCATCAAATAAAACATTTTCTTGACTCTAAATTAAGCTAGTAGTTTTTAATTGACTTCTAATTTATTGAAAACTACATAGAATAGTGATTTATTCTCACCTATCTCTATTCATTCATCAGCCTCCCCATGGTAAAATTTAAAAAAAAGCAGTAGTGCTTTAAGAGTTCCTCTAATGTATTTTCTTGCATTTTAGTGGATCGGCCTGCAAAATTACTGAGAGATGTATGGAGATTATAATATAATTGATAGGTAACTCGTGGCTATGTGAAAAATATAACAGTATTAATACAATTGGTTTAAGAGTATAAATCCATTGTTTTTTGCACACTTAATTTTACTGATCAGGAAGAGAGCCCCAACTATTAAAAGCACTATTTACACTAATAGTATTAAAGAAATAAAGCATATAGATTAAGGTTGGTTATTAAGAATAAGTCATGTTGGCAACATGTATTCCATAATATAATGTGATAACAAGGGTACTTCATCTCTATCATATCTCCCCTTAAATCTATAATCCCAGTCCAATCACAAAAATAAAAAAAATTAAAAAAAAAATCACACAACACAATTCAAAAGGCATTCTACAAAATACCTGACCAATGCTCTTCAAAAATGTTATTGTCATGAAATACAGAAAAAGACTGAGAAAAATGTCACAAAGAGACATGATGACAAAAAGCAAGGTGATATACTGCGTGGGATCCTGGGACAGAAAATACAATAGTACAAAAACTGGTGATATCACTTCAACTCATTACTGGTAGGATTGCAAAATGGTTCAGCCACTTTGAAAGCAAGTTTAATAGTTTTATAGAAAAGTAAACATAATTTTACCATACAATCTGGCAATGATGCTTCTTGGTATTTACCCAAAGAACTTAAATATAATGTTCACACAAATACCTGCATACAGATGTTTGTAACAACTTTATTCATAGTTTCCAAAATTTGGAAGATAATAAAATGCCCTTCAGCAGGTAAATGGATAAATGAACTGTAATACATCCACAAAATGGGATATTATTCAGCATTAAAAAGAGATGAGCTATCAAGCCATGAAAAGACATGGAAGAAACTTGAATGCATATTAGTAAGTAAAAGAGGCTAGTCTGAATATGATATGTACTATATGACTCAAACTATATAAAATTCTAGAAAAGGCAAAACTATGGAGATAGTATGAATATCAGTGGTTGCCAGTGTTTCTAAGGAAAGGAGACATGAATACCGGTAGGTAGAGTGCAGAAGATTTTTAAAGCACTGAAACAATTCTGTATTATATTATAATGGTGAACATATGTCATTACATATTTTTCTTTTTTTTTTTTTTTTTTTTT
>PVKE010040147.1:0-14719 GCA_004027555.1 Craseonycteris thonglongyai
AGGGTTATGGAGGTCTCTAACATTCTATCTGACCCATGTGGTGTATACATGGCTTGGTTATTATAGGGATAATCATTTGTGATTTATAAACTTTCTGAATAGCGTACTTTGATTATGTGGGGCAGATCCTTCCCATCCAGGGCCATCCCTGTCCCTCAACATCATCCCCAGAGTAGACTACAGGTTTATTCTCTGGAGAAACTGAATCTGATACACTCTGAATTCTGGGGTATCAGGCACGGGAAGGTGAAGGGGTTGAAGGAAGAGACAGAACGCCATTAAAAAAAAAAAAATCAGGGATATGAAAAAAAGTTAGCATCCTCAGCCCAGATCCCCTGGGGTTGGCTTCTAGCTGTGTAACAGCAGCAGCCAGGCTTGGATCCAGCTTGGAGGAGCTTTGTTTTGTCTACAGTTCTTGTCTCCCCCATATACAAGAAAAAACTAGTTACCTAATGCCACGTTTCTTTAAGTCCATATTTTATATATAGTTTATGTAAACCATTTTTTTCTTTTCATAAGTACTCACAACTTTCTTCAACAACAATAAAATCAGCCTCCTGAAAAAATGTAGAAAAGTCACAAACTATTAAGAAACTGTATTTTATCAAACCATCTGTTTACCTAGTGTAGAAGGTCTGCCACTTGCTGGCGATTCTACTTCTTGTATAGCACTAAGTTCATGTTGGTTCAATTCCAATCCACATTTAACTTTTGCTATCGGTGGCTTTGAGGCTCTCCTATCCAGTTCTTTGTTCAGATGCTCGCCTATCAAGTCAATGATAGAGTTAGGCACTAGGCAAATCTATTAATATACTACAAACCTCCCTCTTCAGCAAGCAAGTTGCAGGAAGTGAAAGCAAAGAATCTGTGGGATAATGAAATCCAATTATCTTACCACTCTGCTTGGTACCACTGTCTTCAGAAAGCAGCTGATTACTATCAGAATTGCTCCTATCTGCAGGCCTAATGTTTTCACGACCATCTCTTGCTCTATGTTGGAGATGAGGAAGCCAATCCCTGAGCATCTGGGTTTTTAAATCATTTTCAAGCGTGGACTTACTTGTCTGAAACAGTGGACAGATGTGGGTGGGGATGACACAGGATGAGGGATCACGTAAAACATTCTTTAGATTTATACCTCTCTTAAATTTGAACCTCACCCAAATAGATAGTTCCATCAATCACACTATTACAACTTTACATACAGATAAGAAATAAGAAATGCTTCTAATACTGAAAGGTTGATATATTTCCATTGCAAAGTACAACCACTCACAGCCTTCAACCTAAAATCTTAGCCTGCATTGTAGCTTTCACTATGAGGTTTTACTTGAGTGTCCTCTGCTTTCTTTTCTAATTACTTTTCCTTCAAATGACCAGTAAACCCCTAGAACTCAAGTTCTCATACACTCCACTCAAGCTCCTCAACCACAAAGCATTTACTGAATTCTATTTACTGTATTTTCCGGGGTATAAGACGACCGGGCGTATAAGACGACCCCCTAATTTTACAGTTAAAACATAGGTTTAGGCCTATATTTGCTGTATAAGACTACCCCCCACTTTCGAGGCTGTAGTCTTATACAGCGAATATAGGCCTAAACCTATGTTTTAACTGTAAAATTAGGGGGTCATCTTATATGCCTGGTCGTCTTATACGCCGGAAAATACGGTACGTGAAATCATAAACTTAGGAAATGGCCTTTTCAAATAAAAGGGACACATTCATATTTAAGAAAATATATTCTTGTCTGCCACATGTGCATCTGAGTGACCAGGTCAATCTTCTCAGTAGTTCACTAACAAGCAGCAGGTCCAGATGTCCATCAGCCTAGACATGCCAATTATACAACAGCTGTTAATACTGTCACTTAAAGAAAAAGATGGTGCTCGTTTTCCTTCATATACATATGTTAACAAAGTGCTATACAGAAAGCCCAGGTCTGTTATTTGCATAAGAGAAATTCTGCTAACTGGTTATTCTACAACTTAATCTTATGGTATGCCTAAAGCCTGTTATAACAATTTTAAGTGACAATGTACAATTTTAAGGGTGTTTTACTTTGGTTGTACCAAACTGGCTGAAAGTAGTTTGGCTTCAACGAACTATTAACCTCATAAACACCAAGCAACATAGTTCAATTTTATGTTTTCATTTCCACATTGTTTAAGTTAGAAAATTAAAGCAGTTAAGGTAATACCACTTATTCTCAATAACTAAGGATTTTGGTCTAAGGTTAAAACCGACATTTAGCCTATCTGAGTGTACTCAAGTTTAATGCATACCTGGCTGTCTTTAAATAAATCCTTCAAAGTCTCTTGGTGTTTCTGTATCTGCTGCTGCAAGGCTGTTTGTCTCTGTGTGAGCAGTTCTTCTTGGGCTTTTTGGCTATACTGCAGAGCTTCTTTCTGTAGATTCAACTGCTTCTGAAATCCCAAGCTATCTTGCTGAGCTAAGATAGGTTGTGAAAAACTCAAAGGTCTGTCGTGACATTTTGGGATCATAGGATCACTTGATGGAACTCTATGTTCATTCTTGAATGAATCCAATTCACAAATGTCTTTAGATTTAACTTCAGCAAAAGGTAGTGGAACAAATAAATGCTCACTTTCCTTGGTTGGAAACAAGGGAAGAGCATGCTCAGAAGATTCACTTCTTATCAACTTACTTTTTCTGTTTAAAAGCAGCTGTTCCTGGGCCTTCTCACTAGAATTTACCACTTCTCTGGGAAAGTCCAATCGTGCTGTCAGATGACCCTGCTGAGGCAGAACAGGCTGTGATACACACAAAAACCTATCTTGTGAGCTGGTGGCCTCAGGATGATTTGAGGGAACAGGATTATTACTTCCTGTTGGAAAAGATTTTTGGATTCTTTCAGAGTCAGCAACAGGCCGTACTACCTGGGATAAAGATGAAGAAGGGCAAGTTGGCTCATGCGCCACCTTTCTCTCCAATTTATTTAGTCTTTGCAAAAGCAAGTTTTCTTGGACTTCTTGTCTAATCCGAATTGCTTTCCTTTGTAGATCTAACTGCTGTTGAAGCACCTTCAAATCCCCATGGTGAGGTTGGATAAAATTCTCAGAAGATAACTTTCCCTCAAATGTATTCTGCCTGGGCAATATACCTTGTTGAGGTAAAACAGGCTGTGATAATCCCAAAAGCATATCAGGCAATCTTGGCATCTTTGAATGACTTGAGGCTGTATTGTCACTCTTCATTGGGCAAGGTTCTTGGACTCTATCAGATTCACTAAGAGGTACTGAAGCAAATGAATGCTGTACACTTAGCGGTAAAAAGGAAGAGGTGTCAACCTGCTCGGGAGATGGTCCTTCCTTCCATTCACTCTGTTTATGGAAAAGTAGTTTTTCCTGGGCTTCTCTTCTAGATTGAACAATGGCTTCCCTTTGTGTAGCTAACCGTTCTTGAAGTACCTTCAAGTTATCTTGTTGAGGCTGGATAAGCTGTGATATCCTCAAAAGCCTATCCTGCAATTGTGGGATCTGAAAATGGCTTGAATGAATTTTACCATCATTCTCTGTTGAAAGAGGTTCCTGGGTTGTACCAGATTCAGGAGAAGGTAATGGAGTACATGAAAGCTGTCCTACCTGGGGTATGAATGAGGATGAACCAGTTTGTTCAGAAGAGGTATTTCCTTGGGTTATCTGGCTACACTGAAGGGCCTCCTTCTCTGTGGCTAGCCATTCTTGGTGTACCTCCAAATTAGGTTGCTGTGAAAATCTCAGAAATCTTTCCTGAAATGTTGGGATCTTTGACTGGCTTAAGGAATCTGTACTGCCACTCCCGACAGACATAAATTCCTGGCATCTTTCAAATTCACCTCCCTGGGATAGGGATAAGGAAGTGCCAGTCTGTCCAGAAATTCCTTTTTCTAATTCATTTTGTTTTTGTACAAATTCCTGAGTTTCTTGTTTAGCACCAAGTATTACCCTCTGTATGTGTGACTGTCCTTGGAGTCCTGTCAAATTTTCTTGCTGTGGCAGGCTATGCTGTGGAAAACTGACAGCCTCATCCTGAAATGGAATTACCGACTGACTTGAAAGAACAGTACTCTCCTTCTCAGACAAATAAAAGTTCTGAAATCTAGGCTCAGTTATAGCAGAAGCTTGCAAAGCAACTGAATGTTGAGCATCCACTGCTGGGAATGAAGAACTCATGTGTCCAGACTTACTGTCCCCCAAATCCCTTTGTCTGTGTGAAAGTAAACCTACCCGGGCTTCATGTCTCGTCTGAAGAGCATCCCTCTGTGCTGATAGCTGCTCTTGGAGCAACTTCAAACTGTCATGTAAAGGTAGGAACTGCTGTAGGAAACTCAAAGAGCCATCTTGACCTGTGGGGATTTCAGACTGGCCAGAGAGGCCTTCCTTGCTCTTAGATGAATACTGCTCCTGGATTTTCCCAGACTGGGTACCAGCAGAAAGGAGTGGAGTAAATGCATGCTGAGTTACCTGAGACAGGACAGAAGGGGGCAAGGTCTGTTCAGACCGTACTCTTCCATCCAGTTCATCCTGTTCGTTTACACATAATACTTCCTGAGCTTCCCGCCTAGCCTGAAGGCTGTCCCTCTGAATACCTAACTGTTGCTGAATAAATGTCAAGTTATTTTGCTGTGATAAAATAGGCTGTGAATAACTCAAATGCCTAGCCTGACGTTGTGGGACCCCAGGATGGTCCAAGGAAACTGTATTATCATTTTTGGTTGGAGAAGATTCCTGGATTCTCACTGGTTCAGCTTTGGCAGAAGGCAGTGAAGCAAATGAATCCAGAGGTCCCAATGGAAGGAATACAGAGATACCAGTTTGTCCTTCCAGTTCTTTCTGTTTGCACAAAAGCAGTTGTTCCTGAGCCTCTTGTCTGAACCGAAGAACTTCCTTCTGTTGGTCTAACTGTTCTTGGAGAGCCTTCAAATGACCTTGCTGGGCTGTGACATCCTCGGAGGATGGCAAAGACTTATATTGCATTTGGCTGATTATAGAACGGCTTACAGAAACTGCACTTTTGCTCATGTTTGAAAAGTGTTCCTGGATTTTTCCAGATTCAACTCTGGCAGGCAAGGACCTAAAAGAATGCTCAGCTACCAGCGGTAGTAATGAAGAAGGTTCAGTGAGCTTAGCAGGTGCATTTTCATTGTTCTGTGACAAGATTTGCTGGCAGTCTGAAGCTTGAAAAGTTGTTGCCCTAGATGTTTCAGCGACTTCACTAGAATGATGTGATATCAGTGGCCTATCATCTGACAAAGCCCTTGAAAGTATAAGAGACCCTTTAGGGACTGAGGTACGCTCTCTCTGTTGGGTTTCAGTCTGTGAAACCTGCTTTGGCTGTTCCTGTGGTTCTAAACATTGCTTAGGTAAAACATCTGTTTTGGTTGTTTCTGCCAGTTTTTGTGGAAAGCGATTTTGTCTTGGAAACTGAAAATAATTTTGTTCTACTTTGGGAATCTGGGTGGGCTGTATAGGTTGATATGCGTTCAGACTCAACTTGGGTCTCTGAACTTGATCCCAATTGTCTGGCATAATGGTGGGCCTTTCAGATTTCTGTGGTTGGACTGATGTAACAGAATCGGGTATTAACGATGTAGCTGACATGGATGGGTACTTTCCTTTTAACATAGTCTGATATTCGAGTAATCGTTTCCTGGCTATTTCAACAGACTGTCTGTGAAACCTACCAAACATAAACACAAACAAACAAATATTATTCTTTTTTGATTAAGATTGTTCCATATTCTCAAGGGTCTATATATTAAATTTAATGGCAATCTAGAGTTGGCCATAATCATTGGTAGAAAGGAGCAATGTTCATTGTCCTTTGAGAATATGCCATAGTTCTAAGGGAATCCCAATTTAATCTTCACATATACAAAGTAACACATCCTAAAGATGTAGCCAAACACTATAACATATGAATTGAACCCTAGCAAATACCTGTTTTGCTGTAAAAGCTGATGTTGATAGTTATGAATCATCCGCCTATGACTATCTTCACCAGTACTTATGGCACATGATGCTGGAGCAGTGCCAACCTAATAATAAAAGACAAAGCTACTAATTAAAAGACAAACCCAAAACCAAGTACTAAAGTATTTGTTAATATGAAGTTCTAGAATTGTAAATATCCATATAGCTTTATTTTTTAATAAAGACTGGCTCTTCCATTATTAAAAAATACTAATCTACCATTCTCTTTTAGTGCCAAGTCCAAGAGCACAACATACCCATTACACACAAATCATGGTCACATATACTGACACCCTCTAGAAGCTGAAAGACGAAAGCCGTTAGATTTATATAAACTCATTTACACATACACATTAAAAGAAAAACAATTACCAAATAAGAAATAGAAATACATTTACATTTCTGAATGCTAAGATTGCTCATATTTTTTTTTAAATCTCCCAGTGACCTTCGTAGAGATGAGATTTCCCGCATCCTACCCCATTCTGCTGAGTTTTTCTTTTTACTTCTAGCTGAGCCCTGAAGCATTCAGTTTCTAATCTTAACTTCTGTTGTTCAATTTGTTCAAGTAATTCCAACTGCTTTTGCTTCTGCTCTTCTATTTCCATTATCTAAATAACAAAAAATAAACAAAAACGAAAAACCTTTCAATCTTTTAACAACAAACTCACACAAAAGAAAAATTTATAGTTATGCACTACATTGAAAAGAACTAGGTCTCATCACAAAGAGTACCAATTGTCTAGGAAGAAAGTGGTGGTGTTTAATCTATGTTATGCCACTGCCAGAGAGAAAAATGACAAAAGGGAAAGGGAGGAAGGAGAAAGTGTGAGAAAAAAGTGGTATAAGGGAAGAAAAAATAAACACACGATTTTTTTCCTGGGAACATAGGGAAACCTTGGTCATCACTGAGGACCTGCTTAACAGAAGCAGCAAACGATGCTCAGCCAAATTCTATGTTCACATCCTTAATTTTACATTGTTCTTGGTAAGAATATTGGCCAAAGAAATTAAATAACAAAACCTCCCAAACACACTGTTTGTTTAGGCACACATATAAAGGGGTGTAGTTATCTAGGAGCCACATAATACAATGAACAACATCTGTATCCTTTTTGTCAGGCATGAAACATGGTCAGACAATGGCAGAGGGATGACACCTAAACTCGTATTATAGCAACACACGCACAGACCCAAGTAATAACATGGTATATATGTCAAAGTGACTAAATTTCATGAGGACAGGGACTACCTAGTCTGGCTGCCTTCTAAATCCAGCACCTCGTACAGTTCTTGATACATAAGTAAATATTTACTGAATAAACAGAAAAAGGAATATATGTGAAGTTTCATGAAAAGGAACACTTCTACTAGAGGCAATAAAGAATGATCGTGATTTCAAAATAAAAAATGCCTCAACCTGATACTTTACCTATTCCTAATCAGGCAGTAAGTAGTTAATACTGATAATTAATCAGGCTATAACTGAGTTCCTATCTTCATCTTTCTTATTACCTTTCACTTGCAACAGCCACTGAATTCAGACTGTTTAGTTTTGTAGTGTCTCTAGAACTGCATTATCAATACAAAAGTTACTAGTTATATGTGACTATTAAAATTTACATGAACTTGGGATGGATCAGTGGATTAAGTGCTCACTTTGAAGTCCTGGGGACCGAGGATCGAGTCCCAGCCCCGGCCTGTGTGGACCCATATGATGAACTACAGTGTGTTTCCCATGTGGGAGGCCCCCAGTTTGGTTCTCGCCCCCTGATTTGGCCCCTGGCTTGGGGGGACATGCTTCCCATGTGCAAGGCCCTCAGCCCAGTTCCCACCCTGTGTGGCCCCCGCCCACCTGTGTGGAGCAAAACCATGTCAAAAACTGATGATGTACAACTATGGAGACTGTTCTGGGCCCTTCCCCTTCTCTCTGTCTCTGTCAAAAACAATAAAATAAATCTTAAAAAAAAATTTTTAATGAACTCAAATTAAACATAATTTAAAATTCAGTTCCCCAGTTGCACTAGCCATATTTCAAATATTTGACAGCCCACGTACCTAGTGGCTACCATGTTGGACAAAGATTTGGAACATTTATTTCCATTACCACAGAAACTTCTATTGGACAATACTGCTTTAGAATATTGAATAGAAAACATTTACCTGAGAAGAAATACTGGCTTATAGAAATTCACACTCCTCATATGTATTTTTATAAAAAATATAACTATAAACTGGCTAAGTAATAATTACCTTCTTTCAAGGTAGTCTTTTGCATGTAAAAATTATTTTGTTAACGTAGATGGGACAAAAATTATATTAACAGTTAAGGAGGTTGAATTAAAAATGTTTCTTCTGAAATACTGTTTTTAAAAAAACTTCTGGGATTACAAAGCCCAGATGAGTGTCCAGTATTATGAAAGGGACTCATTTATTCAACAAAAATTTACTGAGCACTTACTACATATAAAGGCATTGTATCAGAAAAAAATGTAGATAAACTGAATTAAAACAAAAGTGCACAACTTTAAAAAACTTAAGAATTCTAGAGGGAAGAGAAGATACATACAAAAGTATAAAATACAATGCGGAATGCCATAGGGCCAAATGACTTGTATAAGAGAAAGTGAAGCACCTTTTATCAGCTGAATGTGTAAGACAAAGTAGAGAAAATGGGTATCAAAAGTAGTCAGACATTAAGAAAGGTCACCACTCAAATTATATAGTACCTAGGGGAAAAAAGAAACCTTTAAAAATAAGAGGTTCAAATGACCTGTTTCTGCCTCGCTGCCATTCTAATTCTGGCTGCTTCTTCCTGAGGATGAAGTAGAACTGAACTCTGCACGGCAGCTGACACAGGCCGAGTCTCCATTTCTAAGAGAATCCCCAAAACAAAAATTAGTTTCAATAACTTAGAATTCTGACACCACTTGAATACCTTTCATTCATTCATTCACTCCATGTAACTTTATTGGGAAAAAGATCTGAAGAGTCAAAGTGTAATTTGAGGAGGTGATAAAAAAATACCTTGTTCCTTTTCAGAGTCTACACCACAGGAAAGTGGTCTATCTTCACTAGTAAGTGGTCCAGAGTCAACTGTTAGCATATCACTTTCGACAACTGTAACAGATAATTATCATGAACATATTATCACTGTCAATCTTAAATCTGAACAAAAGAGCAAAATTCTGCATTCAGATTAACAGCTTAATCTTGGTCCAACAAAATGCTTTATTTAATTAAGATCCAGTCACCTTCTAGGTGACCACATATTTTATACATTAAATTCAAGCCTACTATACGAGGCTGTCCAGAAAATATCCAGCCATGTAATATGAAAAATAGAGGCATTTATGGCTGGATTTTTTCTGGACAGCCCTCGTAAGACAGATGGAAGACTAAAATAGTTAATGAAAAGGAAAAAATGAAGAAGCCATTAAAAAGGCATGCTGAGTTTTAAACCATGGAAAAGCATCAAAGGAGTAGAATAATCAAGGCACCAGAGTTTAAAAAGAGAAGCTAAAGAAATTTAATTGTATCTCCCACATACATAGATATGAGGATTTTTATTATTTGTGAAATCATAAAAGAGAATTAAGTAAAGCAATCATATCAGGACAGCCAGAAACTGAAACAAGTATTCTTCATTCATTCACACACGCACACACCTACTATGTGCTGCACCTCGGGACATTGGTAAATAAGAAACGGTCTCAGGAGTTTTTACAGGGTGAATGGGGACAGACACACTATATAATTATCCTAGAAAAAAATTTTAAGATTAGAGACTGTGATAAGTACTATATAAAAGAAGAAATGGGTTACGCAAAATAGTACTATGAGGCAATCTGAATTAGACTAGGGGCTCAGATGAGATTTCTCTTAGGAAATGACACCTGAGCAAACACCTGAAGGTAAGGAAGAAATCTGCCAGGTAAAGAATGCAGGGATGGACAGGAGAGCTTTCCAGACAGAGCAGCAGGTATGAAGGCAGTGTGAGGATAAAAACGTGGCTCATTCAAAGAACTGAAAGATGATGAATGCACAAGGGGTATAGTGAGACAAGGCTGCTCAGGGTGGAGAGGGGTTGGTACAAAGGCAAGAAGCAAATAAAGTAAATGTATCACCCATAAATTTTGGTAACAGCTACAAAGAAAACGCAGGGTAAAGAGGACAAGGGAGTGAAGGTTATGGGGCGGAGCAGATGTCCAAAAGACATTTAAATAAGTGGAGTTCAAAGGAGAGGCCAGGCCTAGACAGACACCCTTGGAAATCACAGGTAAATAATTGGTAATGTAAAGTCAGGGCATTAGAGATCACAACTAGGGAGTGCTGATACAAAGAGAAGAGATCTGAGAAGCAAGCTCTGGGGGAAATGACTAGTGGTTGTAGACATGAAGATAAGCAGCTAAGGAAACCCTGAAGGAGTCAGTGAGGTAGGACACCCCGACACCCCAAGAGGATGGGGTCGAGGTCAACTGAAGAAACTGTTTCCAGAAGGCTTCCCCATGTACTTCAGATAAAAATCTAAAACCCAGGCTATAAGTCACTTCTTTCAAAAGCCTGGCAGCAAAATATTTCCATATAAATCCAATCACATTTTGAAAAAAAATCCAGAAGATAAAACTCTTTAACAATAAACACACAATACAGTACACTCAAAAGATGTTAAATGCTTTCAAGAGTTGTTCTTAAGAAAATAATGATGTGGGCAAAGACTTTGCTCACTGCAGTGTAAGAAATAACAGGAAACATTAAAACCAGCCTAAATGTGTCCGTAACAAGAAACTAGTTAATTCTGTTTTATCAATTACATTGGAATTAATACATATGAATAGTACTACTACATTGAAAGTGGTCTGGAAGGAGATTCACTGAAGTTTTTAACATTTATTGCCTTTAAGTAGTAGCATTATGGGCTTTAAAACATTTTCTTGCTTTTGCCTTCTATTATATATGATTTTTCACGAATGCGCATATTTTCGAATAACTTAGAAAGGGCTGACAGACTACAAAATGAGGCTACTAGAGAAAAGCACCTTGCTCCAGCCCAGATAATGTTCCCTCTTCAATAGTAGTTGTTCCTGATTCAACGGTTGGTGCTTTACTTTCAGTTTCACTAACAGTTGTAATTATTTCACTTTCATCCTCAGACATGGATTTAATTGTCCAGAGAGATTTTTGGTTTCGGATCTTATTTAATAATTTTTTAAAAAGAATTTTTGAAGGGAGCTGTTGGGTCTTCATTGCCAAGGGAACTAAAAGAAAAGATAAAAACTTATTCAGCAACAATTATACATCGGACAAATTATTCTATCTTTATACTTAGTTACTGCCACAACCACTAGTTAAAACAAAAGCACAAATTCATTTTCCTCACTATTTATATTAATAATGTAATACTACATACAATGCTATTCAAACCCAATCACAATTTTATAACCAGAAATAATTTCTTCAACTTAAATTTAAATCAAGTCATCAAAATTCAACTATTTCTCAACAATATGCATACAACACAAATTTCAAGCTTAAGAACTTATCAGCAACATATTTATTCTGCTTGCTAAATGACAACAGAATGCATACCTCTTAATTAATTCGTGGGTATGATTAGCATTCAAAATATATTCTATAAGGTTTTATACTCTACGCTAGAGAAGGGTCCCAATTATGGCTCTGTACTTCTTAGTAAGCTACAGAGGAAAACAGTACTAGTTAGAACCTTCAAAACAAATAAAGCCCTTCCAAATCACTCCTGGTACTATCTGGGAAAATTTCTCCCACTTATCATCGTAAAGAGATCTCTACAGTTAAAAAAAAGAATTCTTCAGTTGTTTCCTCAAAATATTCTTCCAGATGGTACGATGCCAAACTCAGTAGAGTACTAACCATTCTGAGACAAAACTCTGCTGCAAATACAGTTCTCTGACATCATCAAGGAACATTATTTAAGAAATTACAGAGGCTGAAAACTGGTAGACTGTAATTTTGTCTGACCCATATTTTTCTTTAAAATTTATGAGCTGTAAATTATAAACAATAAATTGCACAGAACGTAAGTGTACAGTTCAATGAATTTTATATATGTCTGTGTAACACCATCCAGATGATTATATGTAACATTTACAGCACCTAGAAAACTATCTTCAGGCCCCGTGTCAGTCAATACATCCCTAAAGATAACTCCTATTCTAACCTCCACTGTAGACCACATTAGTTTTACATGTTGTTGTTTTTTTTAAAGATTTTTTTTTTTGAGAGGTGAGAGAAAAATAGAAAGGCGGGGGGTGAGGGTGTGGGGAGTGGACAGAGCAGTCTCCACAGTTAGCTGTGACATGGTTTTACTCCACACAGGTGGCTGTGGGACCATGCAGGGTGGGAGCTGCTGAGACTTCACAGCAGTTATCAGCTGCATGGACTGGGGCCAGGAATCAAACCCTGGATATTGCGGTTGTGAGGCAAGTCCTCAACCGCTGAGCTATCCTAGCATCCCCTTGCATGCTTTTTTCCATTTACTTCATATAAATATGGAATTATACTTAGGCATTCTTTTCTGCCTGGCTTTTCTCACTCATCATTAGTCTGTGATTCATTTTGAAATAATAACTTAAGTGCCAATATTTAAAAATGAGGATTTAAAAACAATGGGATTCCAAGGTGGTTTTGGAAAATCAAGAGAGTTGGCAACACCAAGCCAGCAATGCCAAACGGGATCAGCGGAGCTGAAGAGTACTGCCCTTTTAGACAAGTCAGGACTTATACTTCTGACAGGCTAGAGAGGTGAATGACCGTCCCAATGAAAGAACTAAAAAAGCTGGGTAAAATAGTTAAGTATCTTCATAAAATCACTGCTGATCTGGCATGAAAATAAATGATTCTGTGGAGGCCAGAAATGAAGTGTAAATGAGAATTCTGGAAGGCAAGTGAGCCCTGAAACTATCTTCTGAGGTTCATGCCGAAACACAATAACCTGACACACAGAGTGTGGGCACTGGAGCAGGGATAAAACCTAGAGCCCTCACCCAAGGAGTCTAATAGGAGATCCACATAAAGTTGGAACCCTAAAAGGCTACCTATCCACAGTGCAGGCTGAACATTTCAAGAAATTAAGAAAGTCTGAGTGGTTTTGAACAAAAGCAATACTAGTAGGTGTGGGGGTAAGAAGAGGTCAAAATGAAGAGGACTTTGCCTTTAAGATGTATTGTAAAAGAGAGGAGGTGTTAGAGGTAACCTTCTTGGATAACTGCAGACTGTGGTATCACCCACTAAGATGAGGAAGACAGGAAAGTAAGGTTTTGGTAGGCAAGAGAGGATACATTTATGTGAGACACGAAATTTTAAGTACCTGTGTGACAGCCAAGTGAAAAAGTTCAGAATGTGAAGAGAGATGAATTAGAAGAGAGATCTAAGTTTGTGTTATTCATCATTACTCATGAAATGCCTAGCGGTAATTAATACAATAGGATCTCAGGTGATTTGATGGAAGTCTAAAAAATTGCTGACCTTTCAAATGAATTCAGAATTAAGCATGTAAACCAAATAACCTAAACATCTTCAGATTACATGGACATATGAATAAAATAATTTCCCCCCTATGTACATGAAAGGATCTTTAATAATGAAAGTTTCTTTCTTCCCTCACTCCTATTAGTATTAGCCATTGTTCGCATTTAAATTAGACCCAACTTTCCTAACTGTTGGCAAATGCTTAGCATTTTTTTTCTATAACATATTGTAATGTTCAGCTCAGAAGCACTTACCGTCTGCTTCATGAGGATGTGTTGTTTCTACCTCTGTGACTGTGAGGTTTTCAGTTTCACCTAAATTTTCTTGTTCCACTGAAAGGTCCAGTTCTCCATCTTGTATCTGATCAGTCACCGTGGGCAAAGGTTCTGCTTCAAGGTGCAACATCAGGTTTCCTTTCACCTCTCAATAAAGAAACAGAGACATGTTTCCATTTCCAAATGGCTAAAAAGAACCTGAGCATCACATTGAAACGCCGTCATAGCTTAAGCCTAAAATATCATGTCTTCTTTCAAATGGAAAACAGTTCAAAATAAAAACCGCTTCATCAATACGAATGTATTTTCCCACCTAAACATTTAAAATAACTGTTGGGAGTCTACTGAAAACATCTTACTATTGTCCGCATTGTACATGTCTTCAAAGGCAAATTCTAGCTCTCTCTGCCAATCTTCCTTCATTTCACTGCGTCTGTATGGAAGTTCAAGTAGCTGTGGTGGCATTCTTGCTACAGTCTGTCTCCTATGTGCCAGGTCCTCTTGATGGAGCAGCTTGAGTTCTTTCATTAATTTCTCTTGATTCTTCAAGAAAAAAGAGAATTCATTAACAATAGCTGTGTCATAAATTTTGAATAGTATCAATAACATTAATATTGAGGAAAAAGTAGAGAGAAATCCTGGGGAATAAGGCCAGGAGTTCCTTCTTCCCTCCTTTTCCATTTGTTCTTCCACAAAAGGACATTATTTATTCATTAAAAAAAGTTTACTGAATGCCAGCTACCACAACAGATGCTAGAGACACACTCTCAACCCCAGCCTTCAGACCAACAAATAGGTAATTAGTATTCTGTTAGTAAGTATTGTAAGACGGTAGTGCTGATTAGGCCACAAAGTTTTGAAAGTACCTGCCAGTTACAGTTCTTTCTTAGTACAGTCGTGAAGTTACATTCTATTTAAGTTGCCATGGCCCCTGTAATGTACTCTATGCAACTGGCATT
>PVKE010040148.1:0-14685 GCA_004027555.1 Craseonycteris thonglongyai
CAAAATTGACTTTTAGATAAATAATTAATAGCTTCTTAGTATAAATATTGGCCAAATATGACATGGGACTCACTAAGAAATTATTTATTGTTTCTGAAATTCAGATTTAGTAAGTAAGTCACCCTGTATTTTATCTGGCAACTTTAGTCATTAATCTTCTCTCCATGGTCACAGAGGTAGGCACATGACAGCCCCGAGAAGGGCACAAAGCTCAAGCTAGAGCAATTAGAGTTTGTTTCTAGGATTTTATATACAGCTGTCAAAAGACAGAGACTGTCTTTGTAGGATGATGTTAGTTTTGAGATTCTTCTCTATTACCCAAATGAAGGAAGCAGTATGTTATTAGAATAAAATTCAGGGACCCCAGATTCAAAGACAGAAAGAGACAGACATGTTGGGGAGACAGGGAGAGGGAGAGAGAAAGGCAGACCTGATGACATTGTATACTTAACTTAATTGGATTTCTCTCCCTTGTAACCAAGGGTCCTACTTCATATATGGTGACTCAGAAAAGGTTACATAAACAGCTCCAGAAGTCAATTCATCAATTTAGGATTTGTCGAACTGACTCCAAAGTTAATGCTCTCTCTACTTTATCATTCTGCAACTACCAGGATACTAAGAAGTTAAGAAACCCCACAGAAATAGAACTCAAAGAACAAGTAACTGGCTTCTTTTAATACCTGGCTCTCTGAGCTGATTTTCCAGGGGACCCACACCAGGGCAGGGCACTACCTTGTTTCTCCTGCCTCTGTTCCTGTTCCCCTTTCCCTGAGAGTGGTTCCTGGAGAATAAACCAGAGGCCCAGATCTCTTTTAAAGTTACTCTGAAAGAGAAGACAAGTGAATTCTATTAAAATTATATTTCTTGAAAGTAAAAGTATTAAACGAATGGGCCAAGAGTCTCTAACCATCTTTTAATTTTATTATTTAATTTTATTTTAAAATTATTTTATTATTCTGGGAGAAGGTGAGAGAGAGAGAGTGAAACAGACAGACAGACAGTCAGACAGACAGAGACAGAGAAGAGGGATGGCCCAGAGCAGTCTCTATAGTTGTACATCATTAGTTGTGACATGGTTCTAATCTTAATCATGATTAGGTGATGGGTATCCTACCTAAGGAACTTTCCTTTAGACTTGTGGTACAAAGAATCTGGAATGCCGATGAGGTTCTGAGGTTTCTTTAAACATGGAGCTATTCAAAGGTAGGGAACACTGCGGTATTTCCTACCTTTCAGTAAGAATTAGTTGTCAGGGCGAAGCATCTCTTCTGAATTAAGGATTAGGAAATCTTTTTGGTCACTGTAACTCAGATGTAAATAAAAAGGAAACTAGAAATGGAATGGGCATGCTTGTTCTAAGGAATTGATCTTGTTCCACTGGTGAGTGACTTTAAAGTGTACAAAGACTCCCTAGCCTCGGGGTTAGGGCTTTATTCCATAAAGTAGAAGATTTCCACATCGAAATGGCAGTTCCCCCACATTTTTGTATTTTAAAGCAATTAAGTAGGATTGCTTGGAAACAATAGACATTAGGCAACAGTTGCAAAAAAAAAAAAAAATTACACAAGATATCCAAGTTGATTTGTGATGTGTTCATTCTCATTTAATGTTTTACTCCCCTCTAGTGGATTTTTATATAGTACATGATACCCTGAGAATATAGGACAGCAGATTTTAGAAAAAAAAAATTAAAAATATAGTTAAAACATATTTATGTTCAATAAAACTTGTGTCCAATCCTGTAGAATTTCAAGGATAAGAAAATTAAAGTTATTTGTTTCTTCTTCCCATTTTTCACATGAAAAATGAAGACCTAGAAAGTAGAAATGACTCACCCAAGTCAGATAGTTGGTTTCAAGTAGATCTTCTCATCACTGATGATGATATCAAACATATAAACCTGTGGTTCCCATAGAACTAGAAAGTTTATACCTGTCCACTCAGATGCTCATCAACTGAAGAGAGATGCTCTGGAGGAAACTGGAAATCAAATTTAGTAAGTGTATTGTAGGCTGTGGGTACCCTGGGAGGAGCAGGGCTTACACCATGAAGGGAAAGGTAAATGTAAATTAACAAGGATACCTAGAAATGAAAATAATGACCAGGTTAGCTTTGGTTTGCCTTCCTCCTTGCTACTGCTGATGGGTGCAATACCAGCTCAGAGGTGTCCTTTGGCTTAGAGACATTCCTATTTTATAGTCTGAATTCTTGCTGTGTATTTTGCAGCTATGCTTCATTCTTCTAAAACTTTCACTACCATTCTCCGAAGAATGTTTACATCACCTTACTCTTTTTTTTTAGTATGGAAAGTTTTTATTTGTGATATAATAATAATATAATTAAAAAGAAATTTTCTGATTATAAAAGTAACTCCAGTTTAATGTGGATAATATATATAAGTATTAAAAGAAAATTAAAACCTCCCACAAGGGTGTCTCACTTCAGAAATGTCTAATTAAGCTCCTATTAGATTGGTCCGCCCACAGATAATAGCTATAAACTCTGGGAAACAAACAAACAAACAACTACCTGGAAGCAATGGAGGCTGACCAAAATTAAACAGGTTATGGAGATGGTTGGCATTTGGAAGAAGGAAATGACAGAGGGTGAGTTTCCTTTGTTTTTTATAGCTCTTAGCCTCCCAGCTGGCTACCTGGGCAGCTAAAATGCCTGTAGGAAATCTATAGTTTTTCTGGCCTGAAAAGTCAGAGAACAGAGCTTATGTCAATACTGGCAATAAGAAATCCAGAGAAAGGAACCAAAAATTGTGTGCAAAAACTTTGCTAAAATTCATGCTGATCCCTGAACTCTGTATGGGTGATCCAGATTCTATCTAGCTTAGCTAAAGATAAAATAACTGAACTGAGATTTAAGCTAGTGCTCAAGAGACAAAAATATGCAGTTTAATCAACTAAGTTAGTTACTTATCTGCTAAACCAAAAAACAAACAAACCACAAAACTAAAACAAAACAGGAAAAAAAAAAAGTAATACTCTTCAGAGGAATGTAACAGAATCCAAAGTCTCCCTAAATAATGTTCGCAATAACCAGGATCCAATTCAAAATTACCTCTTGTTACAGAAACAAAATATGTGATCTATTCTTGAGAAAAATGACATTTAAAAAAGATGAAACCGGATATGACCCAGCTTTTGTAAGTAGCAGGCAAAAGATTTTAAAGCAGCTATTATATCTATGCACAATAATGTAATAAAAAATATGTTTACAGTAAATGAAAGGATGGGAAATTTTAGCAAAGAAATGAACCATGAGAAGAACCCAACAAATTCTTGAAATAAAAATTAAAGTACCCAAAATATCAAATTTACTTAATGAGCTTAACAGCAGAAAGAAGATGACAGAGGAAAGAACCATTGAACTTGAAGATAAATTAACAAAATTATATAATCTGAAGTACAATGAGCAAACAAACAAAAAACAATACTATTAAAAGCAAAAAAAAAAAAAAAAAGAGGAACCTCAGGGATTTGTAGTATAATACAATATTGAAAGGTTTAACATATGTATAATTGGCAACCCAGGAGAGATAAGAAAAAGAAAATGCAACACAAAGAAACATTTTAAGAAATAATGCTGTCAACACCTCCAATTTTGTTTAAATTATAAATTTACAGTTTATAAAAGCTTAACAAACCTGAAGTCAGAGCACATTCAAACTGCTTAAAACTAAAAATAAAGACTAAATCTTAAAAACAGCCAGAGAAAAACAGTATGTTACATATAGGGGACAATGATTTGAATGACTGCTGAAGTCTCAGAAACAATGAAGACAGAAGACAACTAACCAACGTCTTTAAAGAATTGTAAGAGTGGAAAAAAACCCAAAAAACCTGTCAGTCCCAAATTCTGTATTAACAAATTCTATAATATATCAACAAAAATATTCTTTAAGAAAAAAGGCAAATAACGATATTTTTCAGATAAAAGGAAATTCAGATAATTTATTGTCAAGAGAACTAAACTAAAAAAAAAAAAAAAAAAAGCTACAAGTTCTTCAGTCTGAAGGGAAATTAGACCAGATGGAAACCTGGTTCTTTGAAAAGGAAGGAAAGAAAGGAGGAAAGGAGGATGGGAGGTGGAGAGGAAAAAGGAGAAAGGCAGAGCATCAGAACTGGTAAATATAAAATATTATATTTCTCTTAATTTTTAAAAAATATGTGGTAGTTTTAAGAAACAATGTAACATTGTCTCAAGGGGTTATGTTTATAATGTATACAGATATACATGTGACAATTATAGCACAAAGAATGGAGGTGGCTGATAAGTTGACCTTACATGGTTGTAAGGATTTTATATTTTACATGAAGTGATACAGTGACATTATATCTGGATAGCAGTTTGGGTTACATAGATACATGTATTTGTCAAAACTCAGTGAATTTATGTTTCAGATTTGTACATTTTACTATATGTAAAAATTACCTCTAAAAAAATTGCTACAAAAAAGATTGAACTCAAGTTAATAATATGCATGATAAATCATTTAAAGAGAACTGTACTGATGTCTGCTGTTTATTTTGAAATATATAAACAATGAGAGATTAATGTATAATATGTCTAGAGAAATGGGTAGATGGATAAATATATGATTAGTAAAATGTTGTGGCATAATCTAGGTAGCAGGTATATATATATATATATATACATATATATATATATATATATATAATAGTTGGTCACTGAAAAATTCTTTTAACTTTGCTATATGTTTAATGTTTATAATAAAATGTTGGATTTTAACATAGCCTTAGGACACTTTTTCAAACTTGACTATAAAAACATCGGTTCTAGAAATTTATTTACTATAAAAGTATCCTAGCTTCAGCTGCTATAACAAAATACCATAGACTGGGTGACTTAAGAGACGTTTATTTCTCACAGTTCTGGAGACTGTGAAGTCCAAGATAAAAGTGCTAGCAGATTGAGTTCCTTGTGAGAACCCTTTTCCTTATTTACATACAGTGAGAAAGAAGGAGACAGAGACAGAGAGAAAGACTTAGTCTCTTTACCTTTTCTTATAAGGATAATAATAAATCTCATTATGGGATCCCTACCTTCATGATTTTATCTAAACCTAATTACTTCCCAAAGACCCTAACTACAAATACTGTTACATTGGGGATTAGGTCTTTAACATTTGAATTTTGGTAGGACACAACCATTCAGCCCATAATTAGAAATTACTAAAAAAAGATACTAAAAATTTATCATACAGCAGTGCCACTTTTAAAATTTTGGTGAATTATCTTTTACTGTTTTAATATGTTACTATGTTATCTTATTCATCATGGTGATTTTATTATGACATTTTTCCAAAATATAATTTTGAATGGCTAAATGATATAAAGATACCAAAATTGTTATTCCTTTTCCTATTATTTGACATAAAAATTGTATTTGAATCTTTACATAAATTACATAAAAAGAGGTCATAGAATGAGAATCAAGAATTAGAAGGGCATCAGATCTCTCCACTGCAATGAATAAAATTTGAACACAGTACATTCAAAATTCTGATGGAAGAAGATTTTCAATTCATAATTCAGAACTCAGCCTGTCAATGAATAATGCAGTATCTTTAAAAATTTACTCCTTTTAGGAAACAATTATGGGATGTGCATTGCTGAAACAAGGTGACAAAGGAAGAAATTTTAAGACACAGGGTCCAGGAAACAAGGTTTAATGTAACACAGTGGGAAAGGAAGACATTTTCAGGAAAGGAAGGAAATTCCCAGGATGACTGTGGAGGGAAATGGTATAGAAAACCTAGGGAAAGCTGGGATGGCTCAGCGGGTTGAGCGCTCGCTTTGAAGCCCCGGGGACCGGGGATCGAGTCCCGGCTCCGGCCCATGCGGACCCACATGCCCTGCACAGCCCTGTGCCCACCTGTGGAGTGAAACTATATGGAACACTAATGTCAACTGTGGAGACTGCTCTGGGCCCTCCCCCTTCTCTCTGTCTCTCTCTGTCTCTGTTTCTGTCTGTCAGGAATCAATAAAATAAATCTTTAAAAAAAAAAAAAAAAAAAAGAAAACCTAGAGGGCAGTCTAGAATAATGGGGAAGATGAGGATACCCAAGACAGTGAATTCTTAAAGAAAAACAAAGCTTAATAGAATACATGATGAGGTTGAACTTGAGAGAATGTTTTTAGCTTTGTTGAAGAATTGTATAATAGATGAAGTAGTGAGAGGTAAGTATCTAAAAAAATTAAGAAAATTTAAAAAAGCAATATATACTCTAGAGAAAACAGAAAGCTGCACATAGAAACCTTAGTATTGTATACTGTAGCTTAAGGAAAAAGAGTTAAAAAATGATGTTCAGATTATCAAGGAGAAAAGTACACACACACACACACACACACACAGTCTGGAAAGTATCCAGCCATGTAACTGTTCTCATTGTATTGACAATGGTTGGATTTTTTACACACACCCAGGGTGTGTGTGGGGGTGTGTGTGGGGGTGGGGGGTGGGGTGGGCAAGAGGCAAGGTATGTAAGCACTAATTTTTATTTTCTGTAGTTGGAAACAGATTAAAAATAAGAAAATTAAGAAAACTTTACATAAACATGTTAAGTTTGAGGTAAATTCTAGAAGACACAGCTACAGGAATTGAAAGTTGTCCCTGGAGAACAATTGGGAATAGGAAAGGATGGTGCAGGATCTTGCTGTTTTTCATGATGTGTGTTTTTCCTTACAATTTTTAAAAACTCTTAACAGGAGATGTGCAAGCTGAGGTACTTCCAGTTTGCAGGAAGCACTGAGTGTTGCACACAAAGCTTAACCACATCGTCTGGAACTCCACATAATTGCTTTGCATGGTTATAAAACTGCTCTTAGATGTAACATTTGGGTTCTGGGTAGAATTTCTGACATTATCACCAGGCCCATCTTGTGACACTGTACATAGGCTCTAAGATAACAACTAGTTATCTGGGAGGCACAATTGAACTGCTGCTATGAAAAAATGACTTATTTGCAGGCGTGCCAATTGGTTAAAGACTGGGAGGGGCTGGACATGGTAGGGGTGTATAGGGAACACCACAGTTCTCCATCAGAGATACATTTAAACAGAAGCTAGCTTAAGGCTCTACAGCAGGTATGTCCAACCTGCGGCCAGGACGGCTCGGAATGTGGCCCAACATAAATTCTGAAAACATTATACAATTTCTTTTTGCGACTTTTTTTCTTTTTCAAGCTCATCAGCTCATTAAGTGGTAATGTATTTTCTGTGTGGCCTAAGACAATCCTTCCAATGTGGCCTAGGGAAGCCAAAAGTTTGGTCACCACTGTTCTGTAGGAATGTTGTGGAGAGTTTTATATTAGGCATAGGGTTGGAGTAGACAACTCTGAAGTCCCTCTTCCCTGAGATTTTATGAAGGAGTTTCATTCTTACTTGGAATGGCTATTGCTTAGTATTTAGAGCAAGGATTAGAACCCAGGAATAGGTGTTAATAATCTTTGTTCTTTTTCTATAAGCATTGATTTATATTCACTATCTTCCCATTTCCTTTCAAATGTTCCTGTGTGTTTTAAAAGAACATATACTATCCATTTTGGAGGTCCCCATTTTCGATGTGATCATTTGATTAAACTTTTCAAATGTGTTTGCTTAAATCTACTATGTCCTTACAATGTCTTGTTCACTCAACCCATCAATTATGTAAAGAGGTATATGAAATCTCTATGTAAGACAATGATTTCATCACTTTCTTTTTATAGTTGTCTCAATTTTTCTTTATATATTTTGAAGTTATCTTGCGTTCATGCATGTTTAGAATTCTTATTCCTTCTTGGTTTATTAAAACTTTTAAAAACTACCTAGTGGACTTCTTATATTTAACAATGTTTTCCCCTTCCACTTAAAATTAATATAGCTATGCCAGATTTTTTCCATTAGTGTTTGGTATATATTTGTCTTCCTTCAACTTTCAACCTTTATGTTTTATGCTTTGGTTGAGTAGAATTTTAGTTTACTTCAAATGTAATCCCACAAATTAAATATTATTGTTTTTTACAGTTATTTTTTATTATGATTTATTCATATTTTTAATATTTTATTCTCACTACTATTTCTTCTTGCATTTGAGACTTTCCATTTGAGATTATTTTCTTTCTCCCTGATGTACTTGCTTTAGCAGTATTTTTGGTCAAGATAGCATACTGGAATTTAATTTTTTAGTTTGTCTGAAGATTTTTTTCTAATTTCTATTTCTTTTTTTATCAATTACATTGTTTCCAGGTTTACAATTCTATATTACATTGTCTATACATCGCATTATGTGCTCACCACCCAGAATCAGCTCACTTTTCATCACCGTGTGTTTGATTCCCCCTTCCTACTCCCCCTCACCTATCTCTCCCACCCACCTCCCCCTCTCCCCCTCAGGTAACCACTAAACTACAGACTGTGTCCATGAGTCTTTGTTTCTTTGTTCCTTTCAGTTGTTTTTTTTTTGTTTTTTTTTTAAAATATATTTTTATTTATTTTTGACAGAGAGAGAGAGAGAGAGATACAGAGACAGAGAGAGAACTGAACAGGGGGAGCTCCCAGTTCAGCACATGGTCCCGCACGGGTCGGGGCCGGGACTCGATCCTCGGTCCCCGGCGCTGCAAAGTGAGCGCTTAACCCACTGAGCCATCCCGGCTTCCCCTCCTTTCAGTTTTATATTCCACCTATAAGTGAGGTCATATGTTTCTTGATTCTTTCTGACTTATTTCGCTTAATAAGATGTTTTCAAGGTCCGTCCATGTTGTCACAAGTTGCTGTTTTCATCTTTTCTTATTGCTGAGTAGTATTCCACTGTGTAAATGTACCACAACTTCTTTTTTAAATTTTTTAAATTTTTAATTTTTATTATTATTATTTTTTATTGTTAAATTTAATGGGGTGACATTGATTGGTAACAATTAGATAGTTTCCAGATGTACAAGTCCACATCACATCACCCATGCATCGCATACCACAACTTCTTTATCCAGTCATCTATCAGAGGACACTGGTTGATTCCACGACTTGTCCACCATGAACAGTGCTATAATGAACATTGGGATACATGTATCTTTGAGGATTAAGGTTTTCAGGTTTTTTGGGTAGATACCCAGGAGAGGAATTGCTGGGTCATATGTAAATTTCATTCCTAGTTTTTTTTGGGAATCTCCACACTGCCTTCCACAGTGGTTGTACCAATTTACATTTCCACCAGCAGTGTATGAGGGTTCCTTTTTCTCCACAGCCTCTCCAGTACTTGTTATTCTTTGTCTTGTTGATTATAGTATCTCATTGTGTTTTTAATTTGCATCTCCCTAATTCCTAGTGACTTTGAGCATTTTTTCATGTGTCTGTTGGCTGTTTGTATGTATTCAGGAGAGAAGTGCCTGTTTAGGTCCTCTGCCCATTTTTTAAATTGGATTGTTTGTTTTTTTGTTGTTGAGTTGTATGAGTTCTTTATATATTTTAGATATTAGCCCCTTATCAGAGGCATTGTTTGCAAATGTTTTCCCCCATTCAGTTGGTTTCCTTTTTACTTTGTTGACGGTGTCCTTTGCTGTGTAGAAGCTTTTTAGTTTGATATAGTCCCATTTATTTATTTTTGCTTTTACTTCCCTTCCCTTTGGGGTCAAGTTCATAAAGTGCTCTCCGAGCCCAAGGTCTATAAGTTTAGTGCTGATGTCTTCTTCTATGCAATTTATAGTTTTGGATCTTATGTGGAGGTCCTTAATCTACTTTGAGTTAATTTTTATATATGGTAACAGTTCACAGTCCAGATTCATTCTTTTGCATGTGGTTTTCCAATTTTCCTAGCACCATTTACTGAAGAGGCTTTCTTTTCCCCATTTTATATTTTTTGCTCCTTTGTCAAAGATTATTTGTCCGTATATTTGTGGGTTTATTTCTGGGTTTTCAATTCTGTTCCATTGGTCTGTATGTCTGTTTTTCTGCCAATACCAAGCTGTTTTGATTATTGATGCTTTGTAGTATAGACTGAAGTCAGGGAGTGTGATGCCTCCAGCCTTATTTTTTTTTCCCGGAGGATTGCTTTGGCAATTCGGGGCCTTTTGTGGTTCCATATAAATCTGATAATTTAAAAAATCTATTTCTTGAAGGATCTTTGTAGGACTTTGATGGGAATTGCATTAAATCTGTATATTGCTTTGGGTAATATGGCTATTTTAATTATGTTGATTCTTCCAATCCATGAACATGGAATATCTTTCCTTTTCTTTGTATCTTCTTCAATTTCTTTTAATAATGTCTTATAGTTTTCCGTGTATAAGTCCTTCACATTCTTTGTTAAGTTCATCCCTATGCATTTTATTTTTGTTTTGATTGCATGCAAACGGTATCATTTTTCTCATTTCTTTTTCTGAAGTTTCATTGTTTATGTATAAAAAAGCTGTGGATTTTTTTACATTGATTTTGTATCCTGCAACTTTACTGTATTCATTTATTATTTCTAATAGTTTTCTGGTGGAGTCTTTGGGGTTTTCTATGTAAAGGATCATATCATCTGCAAAATGTGACAGTTTTACTTCTTTGTTTCCAATTTGAATGCCTTTTATTTCTTTTTCCTGCCTAATGGCTCTGGCTAGAACTTCTAGCACTATGTTGAATAATAGTGGTGACAGGGGTCATCCCTGTCTCATTCCTGATTTTAGAAGAAAAGGTTTCAGTTTTTCCCTGTTCAGTATGACATTCGCTGAGGGTATGTCATATACGGCCTTTATTATGTTGAGGTATTTTCCTTCTATACTCATTTTATTAAGTGTTTTGAACACAAATGGATGTTGTATCTTGTCGAATGCTTTTTCTGCATCAATTGATATAATCATATGGTTTTTATCTTTAATTTTGTTTATGTGGTGTATCACATTGATTGACTTGTGTGTGTTGAACCATCCTTGTGCCCCTGGGATGAATCCCACTTGATCGTGATGTATAATCTTCTTAATGCATTGTTATATTCTATTTGCTAGTATTTTGTTTAGGATTTTTGCATCGGTGTTCATCAGAGATATTAGCCTATAATTTTCTTTTTTTGTGATGTCCTTGCCAGGCTTTGGTATTAAGGTAATGTTGGCCTCATAGAATGAGTTGGGAAGTATTGCCTCTTCTTCAATTTTTTGGAAAAGTTTGAGAAGGATAGGTGTTAGTTCCTCCTTGAATGCCTGGTAAAACTCGTGAGTGAGACCATCTGGTCCTGGACTCTTGCTTTTGGGAAGGTTTTGAATTATTGTTCCAATTTTCTTACTGTTTATTGGTGTGTTTAGATTATCCAGTTCTTCTTGATTCAGTCTAGGTAGACTATATGTTTCTAAAAACTTGTACATTTTTTCTAGGTTGCAAAATTTGGTGGCATATAGTCTGTCATAGTGTTTTTGTATGATCCTTTGTATTTCTGTGGTATCTGTTGTAATTTCCCCTCTTTCATTTCTAATTTGGATTATTTGTTTTCTCTTTTTCCCTTGGTGAGTCTAGCCAGGGGTTTGTCAATTTTATTAATTTTTTCAAAGAATAAGCTCTTTGTTGTATTAATTTTTTCTTTTTCTTTTTTTTATTCTCTATTTCATTTAGTTCTGCTTTAATTTTTATTATTTCCTTCCTTCTGCCGGCTTTGAGTGTTTTTGTTCTTTCTTTTCTAGTTCTTGAAGATGTTAGGTTGTTTACTTGTAATGTTTCTTGTTTCTTGAGAAAGGCCTGTAGTGATATAAATTTCCCTCTTATTACTGCTTTTGCTGCATCCCAGTAATTTTGGTATGTTGTGTTTTCATTGTCATTTGTTTCTATGTATTTTTTAATTTCTTCTTTTATTTCTTCTTTGATCCAGTCATTTTTAATAACATGTTGTTTAATTGCCATGTATATGTGGTTTTTCCTGCTTTCTTTTTGTAGTTGATCTCCAAATTCAAAGCTTTGTTATAGGAGAATACACTTGGTATGATTTCTATCTTAAATTTGCTGAGGCTAACTTTGTGTCCCAGCATATGGTCTATCCTTGAAAATGTTCCATGTGCACTGGAAAAGAATGTATAGTCCTGTGTTTTAGCATGAAGTGTCCTGTAAATGTCAATTATGTCCAGTTGCTGTAATGTATTATTTAAAGCTGATATTTCTTTGTTTATTTTCTGTTTGGATGATCTGTCCATGGCTGTCAATGAGGTGTTTAAGTCCCCTACTATAATTGTGTTTTTGTCAGTTTCTCCTTTTAGATCTGTTAGTAGTTGCTTTGTAAATTTTGGTGCTTCTTGGTTGGGGGCATATATATTAATAATTGTAATACCTTCTTGTTGTATTGTCCCTTTTATCATTATGAAATGTACATTTTTGTCTCTTATTATCTTTTTGATCCTGAAGTCTACTTTGTCAGATATAAGTATGGCTACACCTGCTTTTCTCTGGGTGCTATTTGCTTGAAGTATTTTTTTTCCACTCTTTCACCTTGAGTCTGTGTTTGTCCTTGTGGCTGAGGTATGTCTCTTGTAGACAGCATAAGGTTGGTTTTTGTTCTTTAATCCAGTTTGCAACTCTGTGTCTTTTTATCAGTGAGTTTAGTCCATTTACATTTAGGGTGATGATTGATATATGAGGATTTCTTATAGCCATTTTACCTTTTGTTTTCTGGTAGCTCTTTTTTTATTTTTATTGCTTCTTTGCTTTTTCCTTCCCATTGATTATTTTAGTTTGATGGTGCTTATGACAGTCTTTTCTGCATTCTCATTTTTTGTTTTTATGTGTCCCAGTTCTAAGTTCTTTTTCAGTAGTTACCACTCTATTTTTTTTAATTTTTAAATTTATTGGGGTGACAGTGGTTGGTAAAAATTACATAGGTTCCAGGTGTACAGTTCTATATTACATTGTCTATGTATTGCATTATGTGTTCACCACCCAGGGTCAGTTTTCTTTTTTACTTCAGTATTAAAAGAGAACTTTGCTGGGTCTAGATTTATAAATCGACAATTTCTTTCAGTGCTTTGACACACTATTTCATTATTATGCTTTTATTGTTGGTGAGAAATCAGCTTTTGCTATAATTACTGTTCATTTGATAGGAATCTGTTTTTTTGTTTTTGTTTTGTTTTGTTTGTTTTTTAGTCTCTGGCTGCTATTTTTGGGGGATGGGTGGGGTGTACTTTAGGATCATAATCATTTTAACTTGATGTTCTACAGTCTCATCACAATACATCTAGGTGAAGATCTGTTTGTATTTATTTTACTTGGGAGTCATTGGGGTTTCTTAGTCTAAAAATTTGTGAGTTTAATAGAGTTTGGAAAGTCCCAGCTATAATCTCTTCAAAATATTGTCTCTCCCCATTACTTTCTCTGGAACTTTGATTAGGTATAATTTAACCTTCTCAATTCACATTCTATGGCTGTTGACTTCTATTTCATATTTTCTACTTCTGTATTCTGTAAGTTAATTGCTTTAGTCCTATTACTCACTTCACAAAGTCTCTTTTCCTCTGTGTCTAATCTGCTATTTAACATATCATTGAATTTCTCATTATAGTTTCTAAACATTTAATGTGGTTTTCAAAACAATGACTTATTGCTATTTTTGATAAACTTTTATTCTTTGTCATATATTTGATAGCTCTTAATATTAAAGCCTATTTAACAAAGTTATTTTATATTAGTTTTTGATAGTTCTAATATATCCAATTTTTGTATGTATAATTATTAAGTCTATTCTTTCTTCAAGTTTGGTAATGTTTTTTAATGAGAACTCAAATGCCTTGGAATTTTTTTTTTAGAAGTTCACTAAATCCTGGATTTAAGGTGTGCTACTCAGCAAAGAACTGTGTTTGCTTCTGCTGCATGTGTAGGGTCCTTTCCAACCTAAGAATCCTTTTAAATACCGGTAAAGAAAAAAATGTTTTTGGCACCCAATAGAAATTCACCTACATACTATGATTTTTAGAAATCTATGGAGAGAAGTTTTATTTCTTCTTCCTAAGAAAGTCTGAGATAGACGAGTTTCTTTATAATTTCACTCTATGGGTCTTCGGTTTCTTTGCTTTCTATTTTAGCCACTAATAGAAAATAATACCTCGCAGGGGTCTTGTTTTATGTGTGGCTCTTTGATCTGACTCTCCTTGCATGAGCGCTGTGCTTTTTTCTTCTATGTCCCATTTCCCACTGACCACCTGGGATTGACAGATATTTTTAGTGCAACCTTTGGCTTCATTGCTGGCTCTCCCTCTCAATTCATGCTTTCTTGTGATTTAGGGCCTCTGGGAATTTTCCTAACTTTCTTGCCATATCAACTATTTATTTAGTGACTTGTGGGTTATATATATGAAGGATGTCCAGAAAAAGTCTAGCCATAAATGCCTCTATTTTTTATATTACAAGGTTGGATACTTTCTATACGTTGTATATGCATGTGTGTATGTGTGTGTGTATGTGTGTGTGTGTATTACACACACATATATATATATCCTTATCTGATATTTTAAAGTATATTGTATCAGGAGAAAATTTCTTGTTATTTAGTTCAGCATATTGAAGGACATAGAAATACTCTTCTTCCTTTTCTTCCTTCCTTTTTTTTACTTTTTTCTCCCCCTTTTTCTCTTTTTCTTCTGTTGACTTTCTTATTTTTTTATTATTCCATTTTTATTTTTTGTCATTCTGGTTTTGTATTTTTTTCTACTGTCCTTT
>PVKE010040149.1:0-14710 GCA_004027555.1 Craseonycteris thonglongyai
TATGTTGAACCATCCTTGTGCCCCTGGGATGAATCCCACTTGGTCATGGTGAATAATCTTTTGAATGCATTGTTGTATTCTGTTAGCTAAAATTTTATTTAAGATTTTTGTATCAGTGTTCATCAGTGAGATTGGCCTATAGTTTTCCTTTTTGGTATAGTCTTTTTCAGGTTTTGGTATTGGGGTGATATTGGCTTAATAGAAAGAGTTGGGTAGTACTGCTTCCTCTTGAATTTTCTGGAGTAGTTTGAGGAGGATGGGCGTTAGTTCTTTGAATGACTGGTAGAACTCATTGGTAAAGCCATCTGATCAAGGCCTTTTGCCTTTGGACAGTTTTTGGATAATTGTTTCAAGTTCTGTACTGTTGATTTGTCTATTCAGGTTATCCAAATCTTCTTGGTTCAGTTTAGGTAAACTATATGTTTCTAGAAATTTGTCCATTTCCTCTAGGTTGTCAAATTTGTTGGCATAGAGTCTTTCACAATAATCTCTTATGATAGTTTGTATTTCTGCAGCATCAGTTGTAATCTCTCCCCTATCGTCCCATATTCTGGAAATATGAGATTTTTCTCTTTGTTCTTTCATGAGCCTAGCCAGTGGCTTGTCAATTTTATTGAGTTTTTCAAAGAACCAGCTCTTTGTGGCCTTAATTTTATCTATTGTTTTTTATTCTGAATTTCATTAAGTTCTGTTTTAATTTTTTTAAATTCTTTTCTTCTGCTGGCTTTGGGAGACCTCTGGTCCTCCTTTTCTAGCCCCATAAGATGAGATGTGAGGGTGTTTACTTCTAGTTTTTCTTGTTTCTTGAGATAGGCCTGTAAATATATAAATTTCCCTCTTAATACTGCTTTTGCTGTGTCTCAGAAATTCTGGTACGTCGTGTTTTCACTGTAATTCGTTTCTACAATTTTTGAATCTTGTGTTTTATTTCCTCTTTGACCCAGTCACTTTTTAATAGCATGTTGTTCAATCTCCATGTATATGTGGTTCTCTCTGCACTTGATCTTGTGCAATTGATCTCAAGTTTCAACGCTTTGTGGTTTGAGAATACACTTGGTATGATTTGGATGCCCTTAAATTTGATGAGGTTGGATTTAAGTGCCAGGATGTGGTCTATCCTTGAAAATGTTCCATGTGCACTACTGTAAAATGTATAGCCCTTTGTTGGAGGATGGAATGACCTGTAAATGTCAATTATATCCATTTCCTGCAATGTATCATTTAAAGTTACAATCTCCTTATTTAGTTTCTGCTTGGATGATCTGTCCAATGTTCTCAGGAGGGGTGTTTAGATCCCCTACTATAATTATATTTTTGTCAAATTCTCCTTTTAGATCTGTTAGTAGTTGCTTTATAAATTTTGGTGCTTCCTGATTCGGAGCATATATATTGATGAGTGTGATGTTTTCTTGTTGTATTGTCTCTTTTATCAAGATGTAATATCCATCTTTATGTCTTATTATTTTTTTTATCCTGATGTCTTTTTCATCAGAAATCAGTATGGCCACTCCAGCTTTTCTCTGACTGCCATTTGCCTGGAGTATTGTTTTCCATCCTTTTACCTTGAGTCTATGTTTGTCCCTGTGGCTGAGGTGTGTCTCTTGTAGGCAGCATATGGTTGGATTTTGTTTTTTAATCCAGTCTGCTACCCTGTGCCTCTTTATTGGTAAATTCAGTCCATTTACATTCATGGTGATGATTGATATATGAGGATATCCTGTATCCATTTCTTCTTTCCTTTTTATTTTTTTGTTGTCCCAAGTTTTCTCCATTTATTTTGATTTCTTCATTTAGGTCGGATAGCCTCCTTGAGTATTTCTTGGAGTGCCGGTTTTGAGCTGGAGAATTCCCTCAGCTTCTGTATATCTGTAAAGGCCTTAATTCCTCCTTCATATCTAAATGTTAATTTTGCTGGATAGTTGATTCTTGGTTGGAAATTTCTCTCTTTTAATATTTTGAAGATTGGGTTCCACTCCCTCCTGGCTTGCAGAGTTTATGCTGATAAGTCTTGTGATAGCCTGATAGGATTTCCTTTGAAAGTTATATTTTGTTTTTTCCTGGCAGCTTTGAGGACTTTTTCTTTTTCTATTTCTTTTTAGTATATATTGTATTTATTTATTTTTGACAGAGAGAGAGAGAAATACAGAGACAGAGAGAGAACTGAACTGGGGGAGCTCCCAGTTCAGCACATGGGTCCGCATAGGCGGGGGCCGGTACTCGATCTCTGGTCCCCAGCACTGCAAAGTGAGCACCTAACACACTGAGCCATCTCGGCTTCCCCGAGGATTTTTTCTTTGTCATTGGTTTTTGTCATCTTCAGAACAATGTGCCTTGAAGAAGATCTGCTAGGGTCTAGGTAGTTAGGACTTCTGCTTTCCTCTTGGATTTGAGGCTGTAATTCTTTCCACAGGTTAGGGAAATTTTCATCCACTATTTGTTTTAGTAGACTCTGAGAAGATTTCATTTCACTTCCTTCTGGTACCCCTATTACTCTAATATTGTTCTTTCTGATGGAGTCAGAAAGTTTTTGTAGGGCTCTTTCGTTTCTCTTGATTCTCCTTTTCTTTTCTTCTTCGCTGTGTGACATTTTAATGTTTTATCTTCGATTTCACTCATCCTTTCCTCTAGCTGGTCAGCCCTGTTTCCTATGCTGGTCAGTTCTTTTTTCAGCTCTCCCATGATGCCTTTCATTTCAAGGAGTTCCTTTTGGTTCTGCTCTAGCTTCTCAGTTTTATTAGTAAAGTACTCATTTTGCTCAGAAAATTTCTTGTTGAGGTCATTTAACTGTGTCTGGGTACTTTGCCAGCATTGAGTGAGCTCTCTGAGTGTCCTGATTATTGCAGCCCTGAATTCTGTTTCACTTAGATTTGATTCCAAGTGTGCAAGGTCCTTTAATAAAGAATGCCCCTGATCTTCTGGAGGGGCTTTGGATTCTGAGGTGTGCATTGTGTTTGATGTGGTTCTTTTTACTTTACGCATGAGTCTGTTTTCCCTCTGGGGGTTTGCCTATCAGATGGGCTTCTCTTTATTTTTTAGGGGGGCTCAGTTGTGGGAGAAGGAGATTTTTGGAGAGGGTTGGGGGAAGCAGACAGCTTCTGTGTCCTGGGGCACTTCAGGTTGCTTTGTTAGCTGTTAGATAGCAGGGTAGTAAAGGTGTGGCCAGGGGTCGGGGCGTGTGAGTAGGAGCTATGGCGGATCTGAGACATAATAGCAGATTTCTCTTTCAGCAGGGGGGCTGGTGGTTCATTGCGGGCGGGGCGTAGGAGCTCCCTTCTTTTTCTCCTCAGCCTGGCTGCCCCTCTTTCAATCATATCTGCAAGCCGGGCCCACATGGCAGCACTTGGATGGGCTGGGGCTTGGCAGAGGCCCTGGTCAGCTGTGCAACACCAGTGAAACACCCACGCGTGGGCTGCTGTGCCCCAGCTGCCTGATGGGCAGGGTACCGAAAGCCCTGTTGCGTGCTCACGAGCAGGCAGCAGTGCTGCAGGGGCCCTGTGGGCGGGGCACCGAAAGTCCCGTTGCATGCTTGCGTTCTTTCAGTGGCGCCTGGTGGCCTGGTGGGCTGGGCGCCAAAAGCCCTTTGTGCACAGGCCATAGCTCGGGCATCAACCGCTCTATGCTCCCAGCTTTGTTGAGACTGCCGGATTCACTCTAAACACGTCTAATGCAGCTATGCCCACTCAAGCCCCAGCCCTAACTCCAAGAGCCCTGTCTTCAGAAGGCGCTCCCTCACAGTCAATCTCCTTTATAAATCAGGGGTGCTGAGCTATTGTGGTCTAGTGCGCTGCTCTCATTCTGCCCGCCGGGAAGTTCGCCGCCCTGCTTCACAGTCCCTGTTCCACTTTAGGCTCTGTGATCTAATTAGGGCACTCCTTGTGTATCAATCATCACCCTAAATGTAAATGGACTAAAATAGCCAATAAAAAGACATAGAATTGCTTACTGGTAAAAAAGCAAAATTCAATCTTATGCTGCCTCCAAGAGGCACAAGGAGAAAAACAGACTCAAAGTGAAAGGGTTGAAAACAATACTCCAAGCAAATGACATCCAGAGAAAAAGAGGTATAGCCATACTTATATTTGACAAAACAGAATTCCGGATCAAAAAGATTATTAGAGACAAAGATGGACATTTTATAATTATAAAAGGGACAATACAACACGAAGGCATGGCACTTATTAGTATATATGCTCCCAAACAAGAAGCACCAAAATTGAGAAAGCAACTACTAACAGGTCTAAAAGAAGAAACTGACAAAATCACAATTAGGGTAGTAGACTTAAGCACCCCCTTGACAGCTATGGACAGATCATCCAAGCATAAAATAAATATGAAAATATCAGCTTTAAATGACACATTACAGCAATGGCACATAATTGATATTTACAAGACATTTCTTCTTAAAACACACAACTCTAAATTCTTTTCTGGTGCACATAAAATATTCTCATGGATAGATCTCATGCTGGGACACAAAGCTAGCCTCAGCAAATTTGAGAATATTGAAATCATATCAGATGTATTCTATGATCACAAAACTTTGAAATTGGAGATCAACTGCAAAAAGTAAGCAGGAAAATACACTTATACACAGAGATTAAACAACATGTTATTTAAAAAGTGACTAAATATAAGAGGAAATAAAGAACAAATTAAAATATATAGACATGAATGACAATGAAAATACAATATATCAAAATTACTGTGATGCAGCAAAAGCAGCAATAATGGGGAAATTTATATTTCTACAGGACTATTAAAGAAACCTAATATCACATCTTAAAGAACTAGAAAACAAAGAACAAAAGACCCCCAAAGTTAGCAGAATGAATGAACTAATAAAAATTAGAGTAAACTAAATGAAATAGGGAACAGAAAAAAAGTAGAAAAAAAATAATGCAACCCTCTAGCTAGGCTCACCAAGGGAATAAGAAAAAACAAACAAACAACAACCCACAAATAAGTCAAAAAAGAAATGAAAGAAGGAAAATTACAACCAATTCCACAGAAATACAAAGGATCATATAAAAATACTATGAAGGGTTATATGCCACCAAATTTTGCAACCTAGAGGAAATTGACAAATTTGTAGAAACATAGTCTGCCTAGACTGAATCAAGATTTTGATAATCTAAATAGACAATATCAACTGTAAATAAATTGAAACTATCACTTAAAACCTCCCTAAAGGCAAGAATCCAAGATCAGATGGTTTAATGAGTTTTACCAGGCATTCAATGCGCAAATAACACCTATCCTCCTCAAAATTTTCCAATTTTGATACAGTACTTCTCAACTCATTCTATGAGGTCAACATTACCCTTATACCAAAGCCTGTTAAGAACAACACACAAAAAGGAGAACTATACACCAATATCTCTGATGAACACCCACGTAAAAATCCTAAACAAAATACTAGCAAATAAAATACAACAGTGGATTCAAAATATAATACATCACAATCAGAACTGATTCATGTCAGGGGAACAAGGTTGATTCAACATTTGCAGATCAATCAATGTGATATATCACATAAACAAAATAAATGATAAAAATTATATGATTATACCAATTGATGAAAAATAGGCATTTAACAAGACACAAAATTCATTTATGATCAAAACACTTAGTAAAATAGGAACAGAAGGAAAATACCTCAACATAATAAAGGCCATATATGACAAACCCTCAGCAAATGTCATACTGAATGGTGAAAAATTAAAACGTTTTCTTCTAAAATTCAGAACAAGATAGGGATGTCCCCTGTCACCATTGCTATTAAACATAGTGCTGGAAGTTGTAGCCAGAGCCATCAGGAAGGAGAAATAAATAAAAGGCATCCAAATTGGGAGTGACAAAGTTAAATGGTCATGTTTTGCAGATGACATGATACTTTACATACAAAACCCTAAAGACTCAATAAGAAAACTATAAGAAATAATAAAAGAATACAATAAAGTTGTAAGATACAAAAATCAATGTACAAAAATCCATAGCATTTTTATATACAAACAAAATTTTAGAAAAATAAATGAGAAAAATAGTACCTTTTAAATCACAGCAAAACAAAACAAAACAAAACAAAATCCAAACAACAACAACAACAAAAACCTCTAGGAATTAACTTACCAAAGAAAGTGAAGGACTTCCATGAGGAAATCTATAAGACTCTATTAAGAGATATTGAAGAAGTTATGTGACTTACAAAGTAAGGTAATAAAATTTCTGCCTTGTTCACTGGAGATCTAAATGCATATCAAGATCGACTACCTTAAGCTGCCATGTCATGAGAAAGCTTATATAACATGTTGAAGTCACACATCAGCACTGTAATCAACATTTGAAGTTGAGTTTAGTGTCTGAATCATTTCAATATAGGCACCAAGTACATGAATAAAGGAGTCTCTAGATGACTTCTGCCTCCAGCCATCAAATGACTCTTACCCATCAAATCTTCTTAACACAACCTTCAGATACTGTAAAGAAGAGATAAGTAATTTACTCCTGTGCCTTGGCTGAATTCCTGACTTATAGTATTTTTGCATGATAAAACATATTTTTTTTCATGGCACTAAGTTTTGGACTAGTTTATTACATAACAATAGTAAAAATAATGAGTATTTAAGAGTTGTCAGTGAAATACAAAAATGAAAAATAAAACAGTATAAGATTAGAAAGAAAAAATAGAACTGTCATCTTACTTGGATGATGATATTATTATATAAATACAAAATACAAAATATATAGAGATAAATAATTAATATTTACATTTGAATGTTTACCAAATATTCTGGATACAGGGTCCTTTTGAAAAATTGATGGTATTTTTATAATGTAGTTACAAGCAATTTTAACATATTTAAGTAAGGTTTCTTTTCTGTAGGATTTATTTTAATGTTTTGATAGAGACAGAAAGAAGGGGGAAGGCTCAGAGCAATCTCCAAAGTTGTGCATCACTAGGTTTTGACATGGTTTCACTCCACACAGGTGGGTGGGGAGGCTGTGCAAGGAGGGAAGAGGGCTGGGAACCTCCCACATAGGAAGCATGTCCTTGTGAGCCAGGGCCTCTCAAATGGGAAGTATGCCCAGTGTGGGAGCTGAACTGGGAGCCTCTCACATGGGAAGCACACACCAGTTCAGCATATGAGTCCACATTGGCCTGGGCAAGAATTCAATCATTGGACTCCAAGGCTGCAAAGCAAAAACTCAACTTCCTGAACCATCCTGGCATCCCCACACTTTAACTTTTTAAAAGGAATTATAAAGCATTATGAACAGTCAGGACACTTAATGAAGAAAAGCAAAGTAGAGAAACTTGCTGTAACAGATTTCAAGATATTACAATTGATAGTACCTAAGATAATGTGGCATTGGCTTAAGGGTAGACAAACAGACAAATGGAACATAATAAAAATACCAGAAACAGACATCCATGCATGTATGACCACTTGATCTTTGACAAAAGTGGCGTTGCAAAGCAGTGGGAAATAATGTATATTATTTCAAATACTAGTGCTAGAAAATTGATACCTATCTCAAACCTTACATACAAATTAATTCCAGGTATAATGTAGCTCTAAACATGAAAAAGCAACACATTAAAAAATTTATACAGAAACATAAGAGATCATTTTCTGGAAAGCTTTCCTAAGGAACTTACAGAAAACTAACCATGAAGACAACTATCAAAGAAAAATTACATATTTTTACCTTTTGTTATTTTTATACAACTTAAAATAAGAACTATTGTTCATAAAATTACATAGTCAAAAGAGTATAAAGCAGAGCCTCAGGTTGGAAGAATTTATTTGCAGCACATATAAAGGACACAAGGTTGCTATTGAAACTAGACACACACACACAAAGACAGAAACGTGGACACAATTTTTGAACAGATATTCTGTTAAACATCCAAAAAGTAATAAAATATGAAAAGGTGCTCAATTGCTTGTTAATCAGGAAATTCAAGTGAAAACCCCCAATAAGATAATCATTCCCCACCAAATAAGGGGAACAAAAGAGAAACATAGGGTCCAGAATGAAGACCCCACACTATTCTATATGATGTTAATCAGATCACATTTGGAGCATAAAATTAAGTTCTGGGGACCACAGTTTAAAGCAGAGAGAAACTGACAAACTGTAACATATTTAAAGGAAAGACCTTTAGATACCACAGCATATGACGAATGGTTAGAGAAACTGAAAATATTAACTTGAAAGAGAGAAAGACTCCTATTATAAAGGCTTTCATGAGAATAAAGATGAATTTATAATTGAATTATTATTAGCAATGAAATATAAATAGTAACAGTTCTTAGCTCAACCACAGATAAAGTTTTGAGGTGACCAAAAACAGAATGAGGATGTCTCAGGAATTGATTTGACTGTAATTGGAGCTGTTCACAAGCAATGCTTAGATGACCATTTGATGGTGTTATTATTGTTAGGGTGTAGAGGAAGCTAGATGGTTAGACTGACACTTGAAGTCTTTTTTTGGATTTATAATTCCAAAGATAATGGTGTGTATGCGTACCGGTATGTCTGTTTACATGTGAAATAAATCTCAAATCAGGTCTTTCTTTGGAAGAAATAATACCTCCACCTAAGCCACATTACATCTCCCTTTAATAACCTAATTATCTTCACAGGTTGACTTATCACTATTCTGGAATATTGATACCCAATGAAAGATTAATGGGTCAGTAGTGTTCACTGCATTCTAAGATTTTAGAAATAGTTATTGCTTTTTCCTGGAGTTCGATTGTTCTCTGAGAACTTTTCTTGTTATTGCTCAGGAACACTGGATAAAATTCTACCCCATCTATTAGAAATATGTACAGAATTAATTAAAAAATTATCATTAAGGTTTGATTTTTCAAGCACAGAACATTTATTTATCACATGTATGTGGCTCCTTCTAGCTGCTACAACTATGAACATAACATATTGGGTGAGATCAGAACTCTGAACCTAATACTTGAAAAACAACTTCAACACAAAGTTCTAAAATTGCTTCCTGCTATTATTGCATATCACCATTTACTAGGTAAGTGAGACAGACTTTTAGACCACTTAAGCACAAAACTCTGTTATTTAAACTACCTTATCCCCACTGCAGATATTGCCCTTTTTGCTGACACCCAGAAAGAACAACAGTAAGTCCGTCAAAGTACGGTATTTTTTCTGTATTTATATATTTATATATTAATGTGTTGTCTGTTAATAGAATAAAAATGTTATAATCCTAGTCTCCCACCTGCTATAGCAGCTAGAAAAGTGGGGAGCAGGTCAATATTGAATAACATTGCTGGAGGTTCAATGTAAGAAATCAAGTCTCTTTGTTACGTATGTATGTATGTATGCATGCATGCATGTACATATACATTTATTTATTTCAGTTAAAGCTTACACTCAATATTGTTTTATATTATTAGTTCATGGTGCACAGAGTAGAGTAGTGGTTAGACTTTTATGTTACCAATCAGGTCTCTTTGAGGTTTATGAAGAACCAAGGTACTCGTATTTTGCAAACACCACTTCACCACGTGTATCAAATAATAAAAATTAAAATGTACCTACCCATTTATTTAAATATATATATTAAATAAAGTTATTATTACAATATTTAAATTTTGTTTTTAAGATTAAAATTATTCAGCACCAAGTAATTCATTATATTATGCTTGACAATGATTTTTCTCTAATCATTATATATAATTGGAAAATCTGCTGATACAGAAAAAAACTTAAATTTCAAATTGTTTTCAAATGAAATGAATTTTTAATGAATACTAAGGTTAATATTTAAAGAAGTTGAAGTGGTAATGTTTTCCTGATATTTCATTAAACATTTCTTAATTGTGATCTTATGTAATCTTTTTATATTGTGGGATAAATAGTAATTATACCTTCTCAAAAGTTTAAAAATAGGAAAAATGTCTTCTTCTGGCCATGGGTAACTAGGTGATCTGGACAAACCCTACTGGTAAAAGTAATTTAAAATGTTAGAAAATACTTTACAAAATCTTTAAAACATCAAAAACCTAGACAAAGAAGTGAACAATTACCAGTATAAGAAAAGGACAAAGATGGTTACAACTCCAAAAAGCTGTTTTGAATTAGAGCTGATTTTTCTCCAAGGAGTTTCACTGAGCAAGAAAATAAAGGTATTACCAAAATCTATAAGTTTAGTACCAATGCTTTCTTTTATGCATTTTATTGTTTCTGTACTAAAATTATAGACCTTTGGCTCAGAGAGCACTTTATGAACTTGACCCCAAAGATAAGAGAAGTAAAAACAAAAAATAAATGAATGGGACTATATCAAACTAAAAAGCTTCTGCACAGCAAAGGACACCATCAACAAAGTAAAAAAGAAACCAACCGAATGGGAGAAAATATTTGCAAACAATATCTCTGATAAGGGGTTAATATCTAAAAAATATATAAAGAACTTATACAATTCAACAACAATAACCACCACCACCACAACAAAACAAATGATCCAATTAAAATATGGGCAGAAGACCTAAACAGACACTTCTTCCATGAAGACATAATATAAACAGTCAACAGATACATGAAAAAATGCTCAACATCACTAGCAACTAGGGAGATGCAAATTAAAATCACAATGAGATACCACCTCACACCTGTTAGAATGGCTATAATCAACAAGACAAGGAATAACAAGTGCTGGAGAGGCTGTGGACAAAAAGGAACACCCATACACTACTGGTGGGAATGTAAACTGGTACAACCACTATGGAAGGCAGTATGAATGTTCCTCAAAAAATTTGGAACAGAATTGCCATATGACTCAGCAATCCAACTTCTGGGTATCTACCCAAAACACTCAAAAACCTTACTTAATTGGCGAAGATATATGTACCCGCAATGTTCATCACAGCACTGTTTCTGGTGTCCAATTATGGAAACAACCAAAGTGTCCTTTGAAGGATGACTGGATAAAGAAGTTGTGGTACATTTACACAGTGGGATACTATTCAGAAATGAGAAAAGATGAAATAAAGCTACTTGTGACAATATGGATGAACCTTGAAAACATCTTATTAAGGGAAATAAGTCAGACTGAAATAATCAAGAAACATATGACTTCACTCATAGGTGGAATATAAAACTGAAAGTAACAAAGAGACAAAAACTCATGGACACAGTCAATAGTTTAGTGGTTACCTGAGGGTAAGGGGAGAAGTAGGTGGGAGAGTTGTGGGAGGAATAGGGAGGGGACATCAAATATATGGTGATGGAAAGAGAGCTGATTCTGGGTGGTAAGCACATAATGCAAGGCATAGACAATGTAATGTAGAATTGTACACCTGGAGGCAATGTAATTGTTATCAACCAATGTCACCCTAATAAACTTGACAATACCATAAAAAGGAAAAGAAACTTCTAGGCAGACCTTTTTTGGCATGAGGAGTGAAGATAACCCATGTGGAGGCTCCAAACCCTTAGTAGGGTGTGAGAGTATAAACAGTATTCACTTGAGAAGGAGATGTGCTTCTCTGAAAAAACAAATATCACTCAAAGCAATGAAGTAGGAAGAATATTCAGAGAAAAAGTTGATGATTTTTAACAGTTTTTATAAACAGATTTATTTTAACAGACAGAAAGAGACAGAGATAGGGAGAGACAGAGAGAAGGGTTAGGACCTGGACCAATCTCCATAGTTGTACATCATCAATTTTTGACATGGTTTCATTCCACACAGGTGGGCAGGGGCTGCACAGGTTGGGAGCTGGGCAGGGGCTGCACAGGGCGGGAGCTGGGCTGGGGCCTCCCACATGGGAGGCACACCCCTTAGAGCCAGGGCCTGAACCGGGGCAGGGGAGTGAAAACAGAACTGGGGGCCTTCCACATGGGAAGCACATCCCAGTCCAGCATATGGGTCCCCACAGGCCGGGGCTGAGATTTGATCCTCTGTTCTGGAGCTGCAAGGTGAATGCTTAACCTGCTGAGCCATCCTGGCTTCCCTGAAGATTTAAGATAGTTTTCTCATCACAAAATAGAACCTCAACTAATGATATGCAACTATGGAGACTGCTCTGGGCCCTCCCCCTTCTCGCTCAGTCTCTCTCTGTGAAAAACAATAAAAATAAAAATAAAATAAAACAGAACCTTCAGAATACAGAGCAAAAGTTTTGAGAGAAAGGAAACATAACGTACCCCTGAAAACCTCAGGTAGTGTTTCTGAATGGGAGATAGCTTGTTATCTTATGCCACATGTATGACCCATACGTATTAGAAATTATTAAACTCCTATATGGAACCCTTTCATGGGAACAAGTAACATCAATTTTGTTGCCCCCTTATTCTGTCTTTTCACCAATGCTTATGCCTTATATCCCAATTCTATCACTGTAGGTACAACTCACTAAAACTATCCTATACCACCCTCTATTTCAGCAGTTGGCCCATAAAATTTAGAACAGGGAACCAAAATGTATATTTTGGGTAGTGGTGTACTCAATCTGACAACATTACCAGTAACCTTAGTAAAGTGCTGAATATTAGGGACATACAAAGAAAATAAAAGAGGAAAGGGGGATAAAATTCTCACAAATAGAGTAGCATTAGCTACTTCTTTGATGAAATCAACTGACTTTTCCACTCTAGACCGTGACAATGTTAGGCCCAAATTATAATGCTGTAATAGCAGGTTAGAGTGCCTATCCAGTTTGCCATCAATTCCACATCTAGAAATTTATTCTGAAAAAATTATTAGATATGGCAACAATTTACTGGTAAATATATACTTCAGTATTAACTACAATATGAGTAAAGAATAATTGAAAGCAAGCAATATGTCCATGAATACAAAATTATTTAAATAACTTTTTGTACATCTGTAAAACGGAATCATATAAAGTCTTGAAAAATTATGTTGTAAAATTATATTTGCTGACATGGGATAATTTAAAAAATGCATTTTCTAAGTAAAAAAGAGTCATTTACAGGTAGTATGTATCTTATGATAACCAAAATTTAAAAAATTATTTACTCTCTCTCTCTCTCTCTCTCTTCTTTTTCTTCAACTTCTCTCAACCCTTCACTACCAACCTTGTCCATCTATCTCTGACTAGGCCTGGGAGGGTTTGCACCAATGTATTAAAAGTGGTTATCTCCAGAAACTGGAGATATGGGTAATTTTTTTATTTCCTATGTTTGGTAAGTTTTCTGCACAAAATATGCACTCATTTTATAATTTAAAAAACACATTAGCCTTCAGTTAATTAATAAATAGATAGATATTGTATGGCATTAAGTCAGAAATACTATTTGAAAACTCTTTGATCCAGCTAACCAGGATTTATTAACCAGGCTTTAACATATTCAACCAAATTATAAGAACAAATCGTTTTGGGGACTGTTCTATGAAGAATTAAAATGAATCAAAATGACCATGCTATTAGAAAAACCAACAGATTTTGTTTATATATCAATTTTTAAGATTTATTTTTTATTGTTTTTTTTTCATTGTTAAATTTATTGGGGTGAAATTGGTTGGCAACAATTACATATATTCCAGGTGTACAACTCTACATTACATTGTCTATGTATTGCATTATATGCTCACCACCCTGAATCACCTCTCCCTCCATCGCCATATATCTGGTACCCACTCCCAACTCCTCCCTGCCCCACTCTCCCACCCTCCACGCCCCCCCCCCTTACCCTCAGGTAACCACCAGAGTATTGAGTGTGTCCATATGTTTTTGTTTCTTCGCTACTTTCAGTTTTATAATCCATCTATAAATGAGGCCATATGTTTCTTGATTCTTTCAGTGTGACTTATTTTGCTTAATAAGATCTTTTCAAAGTCCATCCATGTTGTCACAAATTGTTCTATTTCATATTTTCTTATTTCTGAGTCATATTCCATTGTGTAAATGTACCACAACTTCTTTATCCAGTCATCTATCAAAGGACACTTTGGTTGTTTTCATGATTTGGCCACCATAAACAGTGCTGTGATGAATATTTGGGTACAGATACCTTTGTGAATTAAGATTTTCAGTTTTTCTTTTGGTAGATACCAAGTGGAAGGATTGCTGGGTCATATGGTAATTCCATTCTTAATTTTTTCAAAAATTTTTTATTGGTTTTTGACAGAGACAGAGAGAAAGAGAGACAGAGAGAGAAGAGAGAAGGGGAAGGGCTCAGAGCAGTCTCCATAGTTGTTCAGCATCAGTTTTCAGCATGGTTTCATTCCACACAGGTGGGCAGGGGCCGTGCAGAGTGGGAACAGGGCTGGGGGCCTCCTGAATGGGAGGCATACCTCCTTGAGCCAGGGATGGAACCAGGAGGTGAGAACCAAACTGGGGTCCCCCCGCATGGGAAGCACATCTCAGTTCTGCATATGGATCCACATGGGCCAGGACGGGAATTCCATCCTTGGTTCCTGGAGCTGCAAAGAGAGTGCTTAACCCGCTGAGCCATCCCTGCTTCCCCTGTATATCAATTTTAGGGGAAATTTTCACTTAGATTAACACATCTGTATTTAAAGAACATCAAGTATCAGAAATTATTTTCCCATTCCTCAAAGTACCAGATAAGGCCCATTGGACTCATTGCTAATCCTGGCATTTAGTTCTCTGAAGGTATTAATTTTGTCAAATAGTTATGTAGAAAAAATAGAATTTTGTTTTTTTTTTCTGTTCCCCCCCCCTTTTTTTTCTTTTCA
>PVKE010040150.1:0-14717 GCA_004027555.1 Craseonycteris thonglongyai
TCTCTCTCTCTCTCTCTCTCTCTCTCTCTCTCTCTCTCTCTCCTCTGTCAAAATAAATAAATAAATAAAATATATATTAAAAAAAAACAACAACAAAAAAAAACAGTGACTCCAAATGGATTAATGTATTTCAAATATAAACTACATTGTTCTCCAGAAATTTTTGTAGTTTCACAATTCTAAGCAATCAGTGTCCACAAGCTAAAGACACCTTTGACTGATATGTTGATTTCAGCCTTGTGAGAGTTCAGCTAAGACTTGACTGGGACCTAACCCATGGACACTGTGAGATAATAAATATGTGTTGCTCTAAGTTCCTAAATTTGTGATAATTTGCTATGCAGCAATAGAAAACTAAGAACAGAATGGTACCAGAAATAAAAGTTGTGGTAACAAAGACCTAAAAATGTCAGTGACTTTGGAAATGAGCATTGGACGGAGGTTGGAAGAATTTTGAAGAGCATAATGGAAAGTCTAGGTTATTTTAAAAAGATTTTTAGTAAAAATTTAGATTTGGAGAAAGCTACAGTAGAGGACTCAAAAGGAAGTGAGAACAGGTTACTGAAAACTTAAGAAATGGGGGATCTTTGTTATATGAAGGGGACCCAAAAACCCAGAATTTATTAAAAAGTGTGGTATTTATTCTTACATGCTTAAACTTCCATCACCTTCAAAATACTCTCAGTTTAGTGCAACACACCTATTGAGACACTTTTTCCACTGCTCAAAGCAGTTTTTTAACCCATTGATTTTGGTGCCTTTCAGTGTTTCTGCTGTTTTCTTGTCTCATCACTTTCACATCAGCAAAACATTTCCCTTTGAGAACTTTTTTCATCTGGGATACAAAAACGTCACTCAGGGTCAGATTGCGTGAATAGAGAGGGTGGGGCATAGGGGTTATGCCATTTTTGGTCAAAAATTGCTGAACACTCAGTGTGGTGTGGGCAGGTGTGTTGTCATGCTGCACGTTCTTTGTGTAAATCACTCATCATGAAATGAGAAAATGTGTTGAGAACCTCCAAAAAAAAAAATCGCTGAAGTTGAACACAGCCTCTCAGAGCAACACCAGCTGGTACACTGATGCAGATGGGTTCCTAGAAAACCCACCTAGCAGGGGTAGCCTGTCCAAGGGGCCCGCCCTCCAGAAGATCATTCCAGTTCTTTTGGCCCCCTCCCCCGCATAAGTGACAGAAAGCTTAGCAAAACTCTCTCCTGAAGTCTTGGGAAAATCAGGACGTATAAGTGATAATTTGGTTATATAGCTAAGAAAATTTCTGAGAAACTTGTTGAAGATGATATCTGGTTTCTTCTTGATGCTTATAGTGAAATGGGAAAGGGAAAGAAAGAGATAAATGCAGAGAAAACTATTAAATTAAAGGAAAATAGGAGTTAATAATTTAAAAAATTCTTAATCTCTCCAGATGGAACAAAAAATGCTAACATTAAGAGATTTGCTGCCAGGAAAGCCTACTCTAGAGAAAAGGTCAAGATATTAACTGCACAACATTTTGCTAAAACTCGAAAATAAAGAAAGGTCAGAGTATTTGTCATATAAAGGGCTCTTTCCCAAGTTTAAAAATATGTCTCATAGATCCTCTCAATCAAACTATAAGGCCTCTAGGATACTTAAGGTCATTGTCTTTCAGCCATGTTAGCAGGAGTAAAAAAAAATATATAGATATTACCATAAAAAAATTATAGGTGTGGCTTTTTTCTAATGGAGGGACCCTCAGTGAAATCTACAGGAGATATACAAAATTTTTGAGAAATTTATTTCCACAAAAACTGCCACCTTGCTGGATGGTGAGCTAATAATGCAACACATGACAATGTATTGAAGAATCATGCACTTAGAACCTATGTAATTTTACTAACCAATGTCACCCCAATATATTTTACTTAAAAAAAACGCTGCTAGCTTGGACTAAAAGGGACAGAAAGAATGCAAAATATACACTGCTTGAACCCTCAAACTCTACTGGACTAATCAGGCTGATAAAATTTCTCTGCAAACATATGCTATCTTTCATTGAAAAGGGACGCATGATTCAAAGGGCACTATCAAGAACCCAATCTTTAGAACTGAAAGCTAAAAAGGATTATTCCCAGGATTTGAAACCTGAAAAAGTGTGGCTGGAATTTGCCTGGCTGGATGTCAAAATTGCTATGGACCAGTGGCTAGTTTTTACCATTCCCTTTCTCCATACTTGAATCAGAAGAACAATAACTATTATCTCATACCTGCCCCACTACTGTATGTTGGGTGTGTTTGAGAAATATTTTTTTTTCTTTCGTTTCACAAGTTGAAAGGCAGAGAATTGTATCCCAAGAGCTGTGATTAATGGCTTATACACAGTAACCTTATCTGCACAAACACCTATCTGATCTATGTAAGATCATGAACTTTAATCAAATACTATAAAGGAGTAAATGTAGTTTGCATGTAAAAGGGTGTGGACCCCTGGTGGCTGGGTGATAGAGTGCATCAGACAGCCTCTATGTAACTTATAATAATAGCTCCTGCCTCTTGGTGTTCACATCTATGTTTTTCTGGTTGTGCAATATAGGGGGCCATGTGCAAGGAGTGGGGAGAAGTATCTAGGACATCCTAACTAACATGCAAGATAAAAGTGAGGACCTAGGTTACAGCCCATGCAGTTGAATTCTGTAAATCACCTGAAAGAATCTGAAAATGAATTATGCTGAAGACCCTTCAGATAAGAACCCAGACTGGCCAACATCTTGATTTTTGACGCTGTGGAACCCAGAGCAAAGACACTAGCTTATCTACTAGACTTTTAACCTACATAACAGGGAGATGATACATTTGTACTTTTAAGCCACTAAGTTTGTGATTTTTTTTTATGGCAGCAATAAAAAACCAAAATAGTAGTATACGGCTAAGAAGAAGGAGGGCACAGGGTAAGTATAAAAAACTTAAGTCCTGGTATAAAATAAAATGAAATTCATATATACTCTACTGATAAATCAATAAGTGCCACAAACTGTATGATCTAAGTATGTGGAAATAAATGTCAGGAAAAAAATAGCAAGAGTTTTAAAAGTGGTTGTCTCAAAAGAACAGAACTGGGCTGAAAGAAAGGTCTATCTAGAATTGAAAATTACTAATCACTGTTTGACTTTACTATGGATGTATATATATCACATTAATAATTTTTTTGGGAAAAAATGTCAATAGGGGCTATCACTAAGTATTACAGATAATTTTTGTTTTCATTTTAGAAATATTTTTATGTATTTTCAAGTTTTTTAAAATAGGTACTTATAATCAGGAAATAAGTTTAAATTTTCTAGTGCTCATATTGTCGGAGTCATACTTAAGATGATATAACTATTGGGGAAGCTGGGATGGCTCAGCGAGTTAAGCACTCGCTTTGCAGCCCTGGAGCCTGAGGATTGAATCCCTGGCCTGGCTCATGTGGACCCATATGCTGAACTGGGGTGTGCCCCCAGTTCAATTCTTGCTGGGGCCTATGTGGGAGGCTCCCAGCCCAGTTCCTGCCCTGCACCCCACACCCACCTGTGGAGTGAAACTATATGGAAAACTAATGCTGTCAACTATGGAGACTGCTCTGGGCCCTCTCCCTTCTCTGTCTGTCTCTCTGTCAAAAAACAAAATAAAATTTAAAAAATGATATAATTATGTCTATTCCTGTATTAATGTGCTACAAATTGCATGTGCATATATTTTGATATCTTCCCTTTTCCAGAATATATGATAATATCATCCAGTACCTAATATAGGTAGCATGATAATTTCTTAATAAATATTAATTGAATAAATATTCATCACCATCATCCTCATTTGAACCACTCGCATGTACAATTGAAACTTCTAGTGAATTATAGTTCTTTGAAGTAGTATTTCTTTATATTTTTACCTACTATTTTAATGTTGGAATATTTAATTTGTTAGTATGAACCTCTTCATTTAGATGAGGGAAGATAAGGGCAGATGGATGAAACAAACTTGCTGTGATCACTAGAGCTAATTAGGTGAAAAGCTGAGGTACAAACCCAAATTACCTCACTGCTGTATGAAAGGTCTTTCTGGTACATCATATAACATATTCTTTTATTCAGAATTTGTGTGATTCCTAGATTCAATTTTACTTGTAATAATGAAATATACAAAAATAGTTGGAAAACAGGTCAAATCTTACATTATGATGTTGGTATTTCCATATACCCCTTGTCATAAATTATATAATCAACTCAGCAGCAATAATAACTGTTAGCAATCTCTCTTTCCATTCACCAAATATTTCTATCCTGGATCCATTAATTATAGTGGTTTTTTTATAGCAGGCTGTGAACTGGCAAACCATTGAGAGCACTAAAGTCAGCTTTTATTATTTTTTTTCTTGGCTGTTTTTTATTTCATTTCCTCATTTCTTTTTTATGAGATTGGTTTATGTTATTTGATTTCTCATTAAATTTTATATTTGTGAGTTTATGATTTCTTAGATGTGCCAAGATTCCCTTGCTGCAAGTGATAGTAAAAAGATGGATAACTTTGAAGAGACAGTTTATTTGATTAAAAATTGTGTCTGTATGCTTTCTACAGAGAGCATTTTGCTTTATTTACTGTTTTAAAAATAGCCTAATGATTTCTATGCTCTAAATTGTGTTTGGGTTTCTTTTAAACAATTCTTTATGTCATCTACATTACCAGCAAATAAAATTCAGATTTATAAATGCTTTCCATTTCAAATTTTACTGTTTGTGACTAGGGCTTATATGAGTAAGCCATAGCTTCAGAACAAGGGTGGAAACTAATTGAATCTCTTGGAACAATTTGTTTTTTAATAAAACAAAAATAATAATATTAACACTTTATTCTTCATAAGACTGTTGTTGACAGTCTAATAAGCAAAATTTAATAAAAATGTATAGAAGTGGGAAAACACTGCTATTGTTGTAATTGTTCTTTTTTGTATTGGGACACAGTGTACACAGTGGTGATTATTATATGCGTAGGCAGGTATCCCACAATGTTCAGTTGATTGTCTCTCGCTTTTCTTTCACATAATGCCCATTGAAGTTGTTTGGTCTCATTTTCTAATAATAAGCATAGCAGTTCAGCATAGTTTTTGACTCAATTCTTGAGAAATGTAAGGAAAATTTAAAAGCAGTGTAACAGTGATTAAGTGTTCTCTATAGTACAGTGGCCTGTGGTAGAGCCACTGGTTTATAGCAGGGTCTATTTATGTATCTTGTAGGATCTATAGGTTTATATATAAAATGTGGACTTATACTTTAAACCTTCAAAATTTATGATGGTGCTATATGAACAATAAAATAAAAATTATTATGAAAGTACTTTTTAATTCCTAGTATTCTTGGTATTATACTTTCTCAAACTAAGTAAAATGTAAAAATATAATGACAAAATCATTTTGAATTAGAATGTGGTCATATGAGAAGTACTTAACCTTTAATCCACAAAATTCTACAAAATGGTTTGTTGCATATGTGTGTGTTTGGCTATTTCTGTGGAGAATTCACAAATTCAATTCAATATTTTAAAGTATAAAGTACAGTCAGTGTTCTACAAACTTGAAACAACTATGCTAGATGAGTTAAAGATGACTTAGAGGATGCTGGGATAGCTCAACAGGTTGAGTACTTGCCTTGCAACAGTGAGGTCTGGGGACTGAATTCCAGCCCTGGCTCATGCAAGCCCACATGCTGAACTGCGGTACAACTATAACCACCAAGATGGTGGAGAAGGTTTTTGCCTCCTGTGTGTGGAATGAAACTATGTCAAAAAACTGATGATGTACAACATGAAAACTGCTCTGCGCCCTCCTCATCCATCTCTTTCTCTCTCTTTCTCTCTCAGCTTCTCTCAAACAATATAATAAATCTTAAAAAAAAAAAAGAGATGACTTAGTAATGGGACTTTCAGCACAACACTGAGAAAAACCATTCTCCCAATTCTCTCTACATTATACATTGCATAGAATATTGTTAAAAGGCAGCAAATATTCAGAAAGATGAGAAAAGTAAAAAAAAAGTCAGATTGAAATGAAAAGAATAATGTAAGAAAGTTAAATTAACATTATCAGAATGTTGAAATCACAGTAAAATAAAAGCCTCTAACAGCAGCTCTGATATAGACACTTTCTAAGGGACTTAACTATTCCAGAATCGTTTGAATGCAAGTGACAGAAACTCAGTATCACCTAGCGTAGGCCAAAGAGAAAATTTCCTTTTTGATCAGTGATATATTTTCTAAATCTTTTGTTAATTGGCACGTATTTTATGGCTCAGAAAATAACCCATACTTCTCCCTTATTTAACAATTTCTGTGGTATTTTGTTTTATTTTTCAAGATCTACTTTATTGTTTTTGACAGAGACTGAGGGAGACAGAGACAGAAAGAGACAGAGAAGTGGGTAAGCCCAGAGCAACCTCCATAGCTGCATGCCATCAGCTTCCAACATGGTTTTGTTCCACACAGGTGGGCGGGGTCTGCACAGGGAAGGAACTGGGCTGGGGGCCTCCCATATGGGAGGCACACCCCCTTGAGCCAGGGGCCAAACTGGAGGGTGAATACCAAACTGGGGGACTCTCTCATGGGAAGCACACCTCAGTTCAGCACATGGGTCTGCACGGGCCGGGGCCAGGATTTGATCCTCGGGCCCCAGGGCTGCAAAGTGAGAGCTTAACCCACTGAGCCATCCCGGCTTTTCCTACGGTATTTGTTTTTTAATTGTTAAATTTACTGGAGTGACATTGTTTGGTAACAATTAGATAGTTTCCAGGTGCACAAAAATACATTATATCACCTATGTATTGCATTATGTGGGCAACCAACATATTTCCACATGACTTCTATAAATCAGTATGAAAACGTCATTCCCATAGTTGCTTCTATCCCTTCTTTTGTACACCGAGGCCTCTCTAAGCTCAGCACAAGTGGCAAGCATCTGCAGATTACTTTGTAACTCAGAGCAAGTAGCCTGAGGCAAGGTACATACAGCGGCTAACCTTGGCCTGCACTGGAGTCCCTCCCAAGTAAACTCAGAACCAATATACCCAGTAACCAGCTTCACATCACATCAGAACACCATTCAACCACAACCAAAGGGCCAACTGGACTGGCACTGGAGCCCTGCTAAAGTGAATCCTATTCTGGAGGGTCAGCCCCTGCACAACAGTTCCTCCACTGTAGTCACAACCTGTCCTCACAACCAATTAGCCCAACAGGCAATCCCTCCCACTGATGTACAAACAGCAATCACATAGGAGGGCACACACAACCCACACAAGGGAAAAACATGGAGCACTTGACTCTGGTGACCAGTGATGACAGTGCACCCTTGGGTCCCACAGAACCTTACAACATAAGGCCACTCTCCTAAGACCAGGAGACATGGCAGCCCTACCTAATACACAGAGACAAACGCAGGGAGCCAGCCAAAATGGTGGGGAAAGAAAAACATGTTGCAAATCTAAGAGCAGAATGAAGTTTCAGATAAATTACTAAGCAAAGTGATGACAAGCAATCTACCAGACACACAGAATTCACAACACCAGTTTTAAGGAAGCTCAATAATTTCAGTGAGAAATTCAAAAAGGAGATAGAAAACATAAAAATGGAGATAGAATAATTAAAAATGAACCACTGAGAAATGAAAAATATAATGACTGAAATAAAAATACATTAAAGGGAATCAATAGTAGATTTGATGAAGCAGAAAACTGAATCAGCAATCTGGAAATAAGGTGGCAGAAAACACTCAATCAGAACAAAAATACCATATTTTCAGGCGTATAAGATGACCAGGCGTATAAGACGACCCCCTAATTTTACAGTTAAAACATAGGTTTAGGCCTATATTCGCTGTATAAGACTACAGCCTTGGAAGTGGGGGGTAGTCTTATACAGCGAATATAGGCCTAAACCTATGTTTTAACTGTAAAATTAGGGGGTTGTCTTATATGCCCGGTTGTCTTATACGCCATAAAATACGGTAACAAAGAATTCAAAAAAATTAAGGTAGTTTAAGGGGACTCTGGGACTACATCAAGCATATTAATATTTTCATCCTAGAGGTACCAGAAAGAATAAAAAATCTATCCGAAGAAACAATGAAAGCAAGCTTCCCTAACCTGGTGAAGAAAATAGAATGCCAGCCCAGAAAGTGCAAAAAGTCCCAGCTAAACCCAGAGACCCACACCAAGACACAGCTTAATTAAAATGCTGAAGATGAAAGACAAAGAAAGAATCTTAAAAGCAGCAAGAGAAGAGCAGTTAGTAACCTACAAAGGAGCTCCCATAAGACTGTCAGCTCATTTCTCAACAGAACTTTGCAGGCCAGAAGCGGGTGGCAGAAAATATTTGAAGTGATGAAAAGAAGATTATTTTACCAAGCAAAGTTATCATTTAGAATTACAGGACAGATAAAGAGCTTCCCAGACAAGAAAAAGCTAAAAGAGTTCATCACTACCAAACCAGTATTACAAGAAATGTTAAAGGGACTTCTTAAAGAAAAATAAAAAAATAAAGAATATGAATAATAAAATGGTAATAATTATGTGTCTATCAACAATTACTTTAAATGTAAATTGATTAAATGTTCCAATCAAAAGGCACAGCATGGCTGACTGCTACGTACGCTAGCTACAAGAGATTCACTTCAGATCTAAAGGCACCACTGAAAGTAAGGGGATACAAATAATGATATCTCAGGAAAATGTAAACAAGAAAAAAGCAGGGATAGCAATATTTATACTAGAAAAAATAGACTTAAAAAAAAAGATAAATAAGAACCCAGTAATCCCACATCTGGGTATTTATCTGAAGAAACCAAAACACTACTTGGGAGGAACATGTACAACTATATGTTCATTGCAGCCTTAGTTACAATAACCAAGATTAGTGGCAACCTGGGAGTTCATCAATGGGTGATTAAAGAAGAGGTGGTACATGTACACAATGAAGTATTACTCAGCCATAAAAAATGATATCTTGTCATTTGTAATAAGATGGATGGACTGAGGGGGCATTTTGCTGAGTGGAGTAAGTCAGAGAGATAAGTGTCATATGATTTCACTGACATGTGGAATCTAGAGAACAGGACAAATGAACAAACACAACAGAGACAAACTCTTAGATACAGAGTACATTTTGATGGTTACTGGGTCGGAGAGGACTGGGGAGATGAGTGAAGAGGGGAAAGCATTAAGAGGCACAAATTGGTGGTTGTAAAATAGTCATGGGGAAGTAGTATATAGCATGGGGAATATAGCCAGTAGTATTGTAATAACTCTGTATGATGTCACATGGTTACTAAACTTATCAAGGTAATCACTTGGTAAGTTATATATATGTCTAATTACTGTGTCATGTACCTAACACTAATATTATATATCAACTCTAATTTTTAAAAATGTTGGGAAGAAAAGCAAGCTGCATTAATGAAGAAGGATCATTGAAAATGTAGCACAGTTCCAAATATTATATCAAGCACCCAGATTCAATTTGTTCCCCACTTTTTCCTTTTCCCAAATTAAGATTCAAAATCATAACTGATATTTCCACATTGAATACCACAGGTTTTAGATTAAATGATCAGAATTTCCTTTCATATTTGAATTCTGAGCATGCGCTTGTAAGCAAAGTTTTAATAAAAGATGTTCTGTTTCAGGGCTGGAATGGCAGGTGTATAAATTATGGAACCATCACATTTTGTTTCTTGGTGATTGATAAAATATGGTAAACCCCCCAAACTTCAAGATATATGCAAAAATATACATAGATTGCTTTGGTGAATTATTTTTAAGTTTCCTATTAACCAATATAACCCTAATAAATTTAACAATAAAAAAAGAGAAGTTCCCTAAAACACTGTGAGAACAGTTATAGATTATACCGTGAAGATTTTTCAAATTGTGCATTTTGGTCATCTCTTTTTAAGCCATAAAATTTTTATTAATCTCTTATTTTTTACTTCACATATTTATTTTTATGATAAGAAACAATGGGTTTGACATTTAATATTCTTCAGTCTGTTAAGGATTATTTCTGTTCTCAGATTTTCTAATATACTCATTTTCAGCAGTCATAAATGTATTCCATCATTTTTCATCGTCTGAATAAAAATTGTTATATTATTTCAAGCTGCTCAGTAATTAAAAACAATTTGTTTACCAATTTGGACACAATTGATTCACAATTGAGTCCAGAGTCTTCCTGAAATCAAATAATGTAAACCACTAACCACTTTTTAGCCAAAGGAATAGAAAGCAAAATCAGATTAGACTGCTAAAATATTCAGAAATTCTAGTTGAAATTCAGAAAGCTAAGAGAGTTGCCAAAGTAAAACAATATCACATTCTTTTAAAGATTTTAATAGTTATTTGAGATATGAATATTTATATGGAAACATTAAAATGATACATTACAGTATGAGAGAACACTTTCCAAAGAAAAGCTTGGCACTTGACCTGCCCCTATGGGAAACTTCTAAACTCTGAGAATATTCTGCCTCATAAGAGTGTCTTTACCTGTGGTCTTGGGCCACATCAGATAGGTTATTTTAACAATGTTGTTTACAATAAGGACCTTAGGCCAGGCATTATCAGTTTGACCTCTGTAGGGGCTAGAGACTAAATAACTAAGGTCAGCCATGCAGGCATTCCGCCATGCAGGCATTCCGCCATGCGATGTGAGTAACCCCTGATAAAACCCTGGACCCTAAGGCTTGAGCGAGCTTCCCTGATTGGGAATACTCCGTAAATACTGGCATACATTGTTGCTGGTACAACTCTACTGGGAGAGGACAACTATAAAACTGCACTTATTTTCTCCTGGACTATGTCCTATGCATATATTTTCATTGCTGCTTTTAGCCTATATCCTTTCATTGTAACCATAGACATCAATGGCTTATCTGAATTGTCTGGGTTCTTCTAGAGAATTAATACACTTGAAGGCCATCATGGGGATCTCCCAAAAGGCACTTTTGCACATGTGATCTCTAGCCATTGCTTAATCTCCCTTTTATACAAACTTGGCTTTAATTTTTTGCATAGAACTTCTTACTTTTTCCAACGAAGACTTTGTGTGAAGGTACACCGTCGGGTGCCCAGCAGCTTAGAGCAGTGCCTAACACAAATCAAGCATTCAGTATTATTTCTTATTTAGTGAATTAACGATGTTTATCAATCTTGATCCTATTGCTTCTTCACTATGTTAAGAAAGTAAAGAATTTTCAGATGATGCCCATTACTAACCATCTATAGTTCTTATAATGGCCTCCTGTCATCAACTACACTGTTTTTCTCCTTCCTTCCCTTTAGAGCAAAATTCTTCAGATGAATTGTCTGGTTTTATAGTCTCAATTTGTTTCCTTGTATATTTTTCTAAATAAAATTGAATTGATGTTTTGTCTCTACCAAGATCCTCCTTTCCGAAGATCTTCACATTGCTAAATTGAATATTAAATTCCCAGATGGTGCATTACTTGATTGACCACTGGTATTTAGCAGAGTTAATAATTTTCTCATTTTTGAAAAATTTTCTTCCTACTTAGCTTCTAGGAAACGAAAAATTCTGGTTTCCTACCTGCCTGTTAGCTGGTATTTGTATAATATTCTAATGGTTCTCCTTCTAATCCCCATTTCCTAAATATTGAAATAACTCAGTGTTAGTTTTTGGAACTCGTTTTGTTTTCTACTGATACTCAGACCCCTAGAAATTTTATACATTCTCAAATCCTCAAGTGCCTTATCTATGCTGATTATTAAAAATTTTGTATCCCTGTCTCAGAACTCTACTCTGAATTTTTGACTCATATATTAAACCACTTAATACTCCCATGGGTAGTTAAGTAACAAACCAAATTTACAATCTAATTTTAAATATCCAAATATTCAGTTTCTAAAACTCCTAACGCTTCTTCCACATTTGCTCCTTTTAAATTCTTCTCCATTTCTAAATAACTCATGAAGTTTCTCAGGTCAAACACCATGCCCCCCTCTCAATTTTTCTTGTTATTCTTTCCCCTTTTCCAGTTCATCAGCAAGTCTTGTGGGCTTCACCCTTCAAACGCCTAGAATCTTAAAATGCTACACTATCTCTAATGCTACCACTGTTCACCTAGTTGAAGCCAGTATCATCTCTTACCTATATTATTATCACTAATACCCCTGATTGTTCCAGCTGCTTCTTGCATTATTCCTTTACTTTCTACTCTTAACACAGCAACCAGATGATGCTGTGGTGATGTCAACTAAATAGGTCCTTCCACTCCTCAAACCCTTTCCGATGGCTTTAAGCCTTACTCAGAATTAAAGAAAAAGATTTTCTAATGGCCACATGACCCCATATAATTCATTCCCTAACATTACCCATTACCTCTCTGGCATTATCCTCTACTTTATGTCTCCCTTTCCTGCATTTAAGTCACCCCATCCTCATTGGTTGTTATATACTTCAAGAACAGTTATTTCTCAGGATCTTTACATTCATTCTTCCTGCTGCTTATACTGTTGTTCCTCATCTTATCTGCAAGTCTTATTCCCTGAACTCTGTTAATCCTTTCCTGAGATATTCCCTTTATAATAAAAGCTGTGTCTGCCATTCCACTCAAACAAGCTTTAAGTACCCTCATCCCCATCAACACTTCAATATTCTCAATCCTTTCACTGCAATTTATTCTTCCTGTCACTTATCACTATCTAATACGTAGGAGATAAATATCTACTCATCATTTTTTGTTGTTCATCTCTTTACTCTCCACTAGAACATAAGGTCTATGTAGGCATGATCTACATCTTCAGTATCTAGATTAGAGCGAGTCACATAAAAGTCATTTGATAAATTATTGAAGAGTAATCTTTTAAAAATAAAGTTTCATAACAGTAAATGAGGGAAATAGATGTATGGTAGAAGTTGCCATGAACATGCGTTATAAGCACGGCTTTATAGTCTCCAAACTCTATTTACTATCAGAGTAAGTTACCTATGGTTTTTAAATTATGTTTCTTTACTTGAAATACTGATACCTTTAAATAATTTCTAAAATTTTCATGAAGATTAAATGAGGTAATGTAAAATAGTTCCTGACATTTTAGTAAGTTTTTAATAATTCTCTGGGGAGAGGGTGTGGAAGGAAGGAGGGGGCATCAAGTCTATGGTGCTGGAAAGAAAACAGGCTCTGAGTGGTGAGCACACAATGTGACACATAGACGATGTAATGTAGAATTGTACACCTGGAACCTCTGTAATTTTACCAACCAATGTTATCCCAATAAATATAACAATTAAAAGGATAATTCTCATTGTCCTTAAATAGGGTGTATGTCCCTGTGTGTAAAATAGTGTATATAATATGTTGTCAATGAATGTGATTATGGTTTGCAACTTGAGCTATTATCTTGAATTAACAAGTGTATAAAAATCATAGAAACTTGACATTGAGTGTAACTTCAGAGACCATCTAACCTACGCACCTCATTTTAGAGATAAAGTGACAGGCAGAGAAGTGAAATGACGTGGTGAAATTGCAAGTAAACCCAAATCTCCTGAATTTTAGTGCAATGCTGTTTATAATCACAATAACTAACAATCAGGGATAGAGATACTCATTTTGTCATGAATGCCCGTATGAAAGGCTAAACACAGTCCCAACAGTCTTTTAGGTGTGGGACTGGGTCAGGGTATCAAGGCTATTGTATCAAGTGGCTACAGTGGACCTCTCAAAAACTCAAGAGGAGTAAATAGTCTAGGACACATTAAAAAAATTTTTTTTTTTAATTTAAACAGACTGTGCGGCAGTAAAGGAGAAATTCACCCTGCATCCGGTCTTCAGTGTCCCAGAGAAGACACCCTAGCTGAGCATTAACTAACAAGCAGCATCCTCCAAGGTTTGCAGCTGTGAGATAATCATAAGTCTGCAACATGCTGAGACAGGAAGCTGACAGCAAAGTGCTTCCAATTCCTAAGAACCGAGTTTGTTTTATAATGACTGCAGTTGTCTAATGTCATTCACTTAGAAGATGGTAACTTTGCTGAATGGAGCTGGGGGAGGCAGAGGCAGCTCCAAAGCCCTGTGATCACCGTGACCCTGTAATTGTGCAGGCAGGTTAACTGGTCAGGCTGTTCCTTTGGTTTGGGCTGTTTTTTAAATGAAAAGAAATAGAAGATAACTATAGCCCTATGCCAATTGCCTTGGAACAGATACAGTCAATTTTCTCTTTGTATTTAGCAAAAACACTAGTGGTGCCACCTCAGGAGTGGGGAAAGCCTTATTGTTTAGGTGTAATCAGTGTGGCCTGAGAGCTTTGTGAAATGCACATTCTTAAGAAAATGGAAGTATTCCAAAAAGTTCACTTATCTCCTTTCAGTGAAAAACTACTCCTTTTCTGTGCTGGCACTATCTACAGAGTACTTATGCATTCAAAATGAAGTTACTAAGTTCTTCAATTTTTAATCCACTTAATAGAAAATTTAGAAACATGCAAAATATTCTTAACAACATGTACATTCTGGAACCCTCTCCAGTTCTTTCCTTCACTATCAAATTCAAAATAATACTACAAAAGAAAAATTATGTAACAATTGTACACAGCTAAGACAAATTATTAATTTTCAATGTGCAATGTGAATACTTAGAACTTACAGCCAAAACTTGTGAAAAGAGAAGTGTACTGCTCTATAATTTGGCATCAAGTGGGCTGGC
>PVKE010040151.1:0-14706 GCA_004027555.1 Craseonycteris thonglongyai
ATATAGCCCACATATGACTAAGGCCATATGGTTCTTGGGGTTTTCTATCTGGCTTATTTTGCTTAACATGATGGTCTCAAGTTCCATCCATTTTGTCCCAAATAGAAGTATTTCAGCTGAGTAATATTCCGTTGTATATATGTACTACAGCTTCTTTATCCAGTCAAAAAGATGTTCTTATCATTTACAAAATTACAAGAGTTTTAGAAACTCTGTGTCAGGAACCAGGGACAGAGACCAAAATATATTTCTATTATTTTACACATACTTCAATTTTTGAGTAAGACTCCAGTCAGATCTCCAGAGATTGAACTTCTGGAATATTTTGCCATAATTATGTCATTGGCTATTGGCTATTGGCTACTGAATAATACTATGACATTCAGAATGTATTCAGGGTACACTAGGATTTTGAGGTATATGAATTTCTAATCATTAAGTTTTTTTGTACACCTGAAACTAATAATAAGTAAATAAACAAATGATAGACATATAGATAAATAACAGATGTGACAAATATGAGAATTTTACCTGCTATTAAAGAAACAATTTTTAAAACTATATATCACATTTTCATAGAAGGAACTTGTGCTTTACCATTAACTTTGAAGAAAGTTATTTAATGTATTCAGCTTTTAATAGATATAATAATTGTATCTTGAAAATAAATTGAATGTGGAACATTATATGTTTTGAAAAATGATTTTTAATGTTTAGATTTGCCTTTTTCTATGTTTACAAAGTAAACAAACTGAAGACATCATTCATTTTCCATTCAACTTTTATTATATAGACTATTCATTAATTTGTCAGATTATATTTAATGAATATTTAATGAACATTTTCCCTTGATTAGAGTAAAAGTCTAGATTTTTTTTCTGATTACTCTCCTATAGTTATATTTCCTAAGAAGACTTCTATTTCTGTGAGGAAAATAGAAGTATTGGAGCAATAATTATAATTTTTTTTCTCACCCCTTCTTTTCAAAAGAAGAAAGTATTAAAACCCAGCTCTTAATTTGCTCCATATTTGTACCCTTCTGAAGTTTCTGCATACAATAGTAGAGCCCTTTAACCTAAACTGTACTAAGAATATAATAAATGAATATATTAGGCTCTATTACTTGTGATGCATACAAATGACTATAAATAAATTGTTTTTAAAATAACCCTGTCAAATTATAGAAGTGTGATGTGTGGTGGAGAAATATTCCCTTATCTAAGAGGAAAGGAAGAAGGGTAGCATTGCGCAGAAAGATTTTCTACAAGGAAAACCTCATGTAATTAACATGACTCTGGCCCTTTAACTTTTAACATGCTTTCCCAATTAAGCTTTCAAGGCCTTGAACTACAGTATCTGGCCGCAGCTGCTAGGAATTGATTTATCCCAGAAGATCACTGGAGCTTCTGACCTCTCTGTTAGAGAATTTTATTTAGTTTTTTGGATATTTGTCTCCTTTTTGCCCTAGAGGGAGAGTGAGAAGGAATGATGTAAATATTTGCATATGTTCTGAGAGGAGCTTTCATATTTCCATCTTTTTTTTAAGATGCTAGAAAATTGTGTTTTATCATCTGTAAATGTATAACTATAGCTATTTAATGTTATAAGCATTTGCAAAAGCATGGATAATGCAGAGAAAATTTAGAGTTAGCTTATCTTATAAATATTTGAATAACATGATGGATATTTTGTTTACTATATGAAGAAATTTTATTTCAGTTCAAATCCTCATGTAAATTACTATTATTATGATTGTTGTTGCATTTCTAAAATTATCACTTTCATCAAAAATTAGTAGCAGGTAGACATTCTGATCATTAAGTGAAATTCTGTTTTTTAGATGCTTAAATTATCAAATATTGTCACCTTGAGTCCAGGACCTGTATAGCTTTTCCCAATGACATGCTATTTTTTTCCCTTTTTACAGAGTTTGCAAGGGTCATATAAGTCAGAAACATGTCTGCTTTTTTAAGGAGTTGAAGGCTAGTCTATGCTGTCTTGACTGTGCTGAAGAACACCTCCCTGCACACAGCAGCGATGTTTACGCGTGAGATTTGCTTTTGTGAGAGTTCTTCCTCATCTGTGTCTTGGCACGTCATGGCCCTGTGGGACAACGAGCCTCTCTAGGGGCTGCCTTTGCCAGCTCTGCACTTCTGCTCTGTCATTCTGTTGCATTGGTCCTAGTGGTTGTGACCAACCACAGGTGTTACAAACCCTAAAAAGGAATTGGATGCTGGATTTAAAAACTCATGATAATTACACAGCTGTTTTAAATTGTGGTTAAGTGGCCGAAAACTGCCAAGAAGCTCCACCCACATTCATTACTGTCTGAACGAAAAAAGACGTGTATACAGAGATTATGAGGTTTCATGTTGATCCCCCAAGCCATAAAGCAGACTTTCCTAATTGTCAGCTGGACTGTGCAGTGCTTGTTTAAAATAATTAGAGTGCAGCAGCAGCTTCAGCAGCAAAACTCTTCTTTTCTTTTTTTCCTCAAACCTTAGTGCAGGTTTCTATATCAGATAGTATCAGCTTCCTGTTCATTTTGACACTATCATTCTGCCAGTCTGGAAAACGGGGAAGAGGAAAGGAAAGAATTATCCTTAATGTGCACAAATAATGCAGTGGAAAAGTCAGGAAGATGCAGCCCCATGTGTGAGATGGATGGAAACAATTCAGCAAACAAATCTAAACTTGGCGGGGGAATGGTATTCTTATTTTTTTTCAAGAGGGATAACTGAAATCTTTCTTAATTACTGCTTATTCCAATGACAGAATTGTAATTTATCATTTAGTTGTAATTTGACATATGTTCACACCTTTGCCATTTCCAATTTCCTCCTTCATTCTAATTGTCTGCTTCACTCGCCTGTCATGGGCTCCTCTTGGGATTAATTCAAGCTGTCTGTCTGCACCAGGCTACTAGCACACTTGGGGCTGCCGAGAGCATGACAGTGTCAATGTGCACAGAGTTTATCTAAGGCATTACGCAGCCATCACACTCCCGGATCTTCTCTTCTCTCCCTGTTTACTGTTTATTTCTCTTTGCATTTGTGACTTTTCCGTGTTTTATTAGACTCTAATTATGCTCGTGGCTGTCAACTGTAAAGAGAGAAAACGTTACATTAATTACAGTGAAGGGGGAGGTGTTTGGGATTTGGTAGTAAATGGACCAGTAGATGTCTCTCTCTGTCGCTAAGATCTAGACATGATTTAAATCCCCTTCTTTCACTTTGGTTTGAATCCTTGATCGATGCCTATACTTGAACATAAACATGCTAACATTCAAACTAATGCAGCTTTTATAAGCAATGCCAATCCCCCCCCCCCACCGCCATTTCATCTAAAACTAGATAAATCGGCATTAATAAGACAGAAACCTCTGTTTTCAAGTAACCATGGATTTTCAAAGGTTAATTGTTTAATGCCTGGCTGGTGTCAAACAAGCATAAAGGGAAGTGGTGATGGTGGGGAGCACATCCAGCGAGTACTGATATAGTTCAACACTCCAGAGGTAAATATTTTTTAGTCCACTAGAAATTAATTCTTCCTTCCTAAGGCCATCACAGCCCATTAAAATCCAGCCATCATTTCTGCATCTTACATCATTTCTTTTGCCTCTTCAGAAAAAAATTATTCTTGTTGCTTCCAACTAACCTAAACCATAATAATACAAGTTTTCTGTTTTCCTGCTGGATAGATTTTTATTGTAGCTGAAATTTCCTAGTAATATGAAGCAGAGAGCATATATCCTCCCTGCACCCATTTAGTCCATTAGGTTGGATGGTAATTCCTTGAATTAGTTGCATCATTCCCCCATTGGCCTGAAAAAGTGAATATGACTCCTTTAAATATCATTATCTATGGGAATGGACTTTTGTGTTCTCCTTTTAGAATTTCCTCAGTCATACTTCATGTAATTGTGTGATGGAAGATATTCTGTAGTTTAGATTTCTTTTCTTTCTTTTACAGTCCCACCAATTAAAGTTTAGCTGATTATGTTTTCTTAACTTCAGACTCATAGCTTGTATTCTATATACTATAAATAATGTATAATATAACTATATGGTCATTATTTTACATATTCTCAGCTTATGAAATACCTGTATTTCTGTAAATAAACACATTAAATCATTACAAGTTAAGTTTTTATTTTTAACAAAAAACTAAGATAACATGGGTAAGGAAATGAGCAGTCTATAAAACATGATATTGAAAACAAAAGTTGTGAAATATGGCACAGACTTATAAAACTGTTTCAAGTAACAGACCATAAATTCCTGGCTAGACTATTTTAACCATTTGCATTCTATACTGAATGAATATCTAAAAACATTAGCATCTCTTGTCTTTTTTTAAAGATAATTTTTATTTTATTTTTATTCTTCCGCCTTCTCTCTAGGGTAAGTCAGTTCTAAAATATTGAAGGATAAACTGAATTTTACATTTTTCAAATTTCATGCAAATAGAATATAGCCAACTGTAATAAAAATTTCAGCAACCAGAATTTTCTATTTAAAGTTATTAGCTAAATGTGTTTAGGGAGAAAATGTTCAAGAATAAGGAGAAAGGTATGAGAGGATGAAGAAAGAGAGTAGGAGATAACTCAAAGGACATATACAATTTAAAGGCAACAAATCATCAAATTAGTTAACATGCAATATTAAATTGAACCACCAACTAAAGTTATATCATATTTGAACTCTGCTTCGAAGGAAGTTTTGTCATTACCCATGCCCTTTTTGATTGCTAGGTATGCCTTATTTTCATTTTATTAAAATAGTGCAAGACCTTAATTATTGAAAACCTATATTACTGCAGAACATTTTCAGCTGGCTTCTTTTCAAGTATGGAACCCCTCAAGTTCATGTTGTTTGTAATCTGCTGATAAATTTAGTTCAAATAATCTTTTTATGGATTGGCCCCTGTTTTAAGTCTTTTGCTGGTTTTCAAGGTCATCTATAATTTGATCTTGTTCTAACTACACATAGTTCTTGCCATTACTGTGTCATGAGAGCATGCCATCTCAGTATTGATAGGTTGGTTAGTTTATTTATTTACATGTTTGTTCAACAGGTGGTAATACTATGTATAAATCAGTGAACAAGACAGGAATAGTTTCTACTTAGAGGTGACTAGCTTAGTTCTTTGTACTGATTATCAAACAATGATTATTACTGCCTCTGTACTGTACTCATTTTCTAAATATTTTTCCATTTCCCTGTGTTCCTACCAACTCTGTAAATCCAGCCTATTCTTGAAGATACAGATCAATTCTGATCTTCCTAATAAACTGTTCTAACTCACACTGTGTCAGAAAATCCAATTATTAATTACATTATTTTATATATTTTTAGTGTTTCTTTTTTATTTTCAACTTCACTGAGTCAAGGCCCATTTCATTTTTATCCTCCAATGGCTAAAGTGGTTTCTCAACTTTCTATGAATACAAATCATTTGCAGGGCTCTTTAATAATCCACATATTCCAAATTGCAGTACCTTAGGGGTTAGGACACTGGATGCATTTGTTTAAAAATCATCATAAGAGAATCTGATTCACCATCCTGGTTAAGAGTCACCACCCTAACCAACACTGGACACAGTACATATTGATTAACAGGTGGACTGATTGATCTAGCACTAACTACTTGTATATTATATTGCCTGTACTATATAGGCCTAAGCAAGTTAAATCATCTTGCTTGTGCCTCTGTTTACACATTTACTATATAAACATAGTAAAGGATTTTGTGATGTTTGTATGGAATTTGATAGATAATGTTTGTACAATATTCTATATCATTGCCTTTTATTTTTATTTAAAGTTTTAGATAAAATTGATCATAGATGACTTTAAAATTGTATTAAATAATGAGAGGAGAGTTACAAAGAAGGTTACTATTACTTTATACAAAAAAAAAATCATGACAATTAAATTATACAAGAGTAAAAGAAAAGAAATAAAATAGTTAGGAAATAAGTATCCTGGTTATAATGTATTTATTAAATTTAAAACAATCAAGATACTTCACGGAAAATGTGAAATAGAAACAAGTGTTATTTCATAATGTCTTATAATTGAATGACTTCCTAGCAGAATATATAGTCTTATTCTGATAAATTGTAGTTGAAGTAATTTGGTCTGCTTTGCAAAGTGAAGTTACAGGTACAGTATTTGAAATTATGGCTTAGTGGCTAAATAAGCAACTCAATATCCCATTAAGAAGGTATATGGTCAAGGTGCCTGCTACTTTGAATGGGTGTGATGTGGAAAGGGAACTTTAATACATATCCATCTAAAAGATTGCAATAGAAGAACCTACATGAAAACTATAAACTATTTTTTTTTGACAGAGAGAGAGATACAGAGACAGAGAAAGAACTGAACTGGGGGCACACCCCAGTTCAGCACATGGGTCCACATGGGCCGGGGCTCGATCCTGGGTCCCCAGAGCTGCGAAGTGAACACTTAACCCACTCTGAGCCATCCTGGCTTCCCACGAAAACTACCGGTATAAGACCTATAAACGTAAATAGGATTCCCGGGCCCAGCTGGTATCAAAAAATGAACCAAAAATACCTGAAATGTGTGTTGTCTTTCACTCATTTCAGAGATGTATGGGAGAGTATATTGCTGTGATTCTCTTTTCTCACATCTGTATTTAGTGTGGAAAAGAAAAGTACCATATTTTTCCGTGTATAAGATGCCCCACGTATAAGACAATCCCTACTTTTTAAACCCAATGTTAAGAAATCAATACACAGGTTACTCCCACATATAAGACAACTCACAATTTTTGGTCTAACAATTTTAGACAAAAGTATCACCCCATGCAAAGAAAAATACTGTATATGGACATACAAAGAGAAAAACAAAAGTTATTTTGGCTATGCTTATTAGTTTGCTTCAGATCAACACTCCCAGCAAAAAGTAAAAGTATAAAATGTGAAGAAAAATAAGAAAAAACAGTATCTTTGTAGCCATCAAACAATCAAACATTAGTCAGAAACTGAGAGATAATGATCCTAAAAAGAAGGGACTATAGTTGAGGTAGTTTTCATGATTTTAGATAAAAAAATAAAAAGAAACTGAGCAAATGTTTCAGTATCAGATGTTATTTCTCCCACCATGCCCTTTTCCTGACAATATGCACAGAACATATGCACAAAAAACTTATTTGGACAAAAAGAAATTTTTCCAATTTGGAATTTTATAAATGTAGAGGAAAGATATGGAATGAAATACTATGATTTAATCTGAATTATAGATGAATAAAAATAGTAATGTTTTTTTGGAAAAAATACATGGAATTAATAAATGTGAGAATAAATAACAGAAGAAGCAAGAGGTATATAAAAGAAGTTGTAAGGTCTAGGAAGTGACATAGAACTAATTTATAAAATAGGCTTATCACTTTTAAGGATGCATATTATAATTACCAGCAAAATTATTTAAAGAATAATAAAAGAATGTAAAGTATGAAAACTAAATTAATAAAAAAATTCTTAACTATCAAATAACAAAAACAATGAAGAAAAGGGAATGTATAACAAGTAGGATGAAGAGAAAACAAATAAAATGTTAGATTTAATTCTCAACATACAAGATAAAATAATCAATATAAACTTAATTAATACTTTTGTAAAGGGTCAGACAATTAGTCTCCATCGGTTGAAATTGACTTGCTGTCTTTTTTTTAATAAATTTTTTTTAACAATCACATTAATCCATTTATATTATTGTTTATGGCTGCTTTAGTACTGTAACATCAGTGTTGAATAATTGTGACATGCACTGATGTAACTACAAAATCTAAAATCTTTATTCTCTGACCTATTATGAAAAAAGTTTCCCAACCCCTGTTCTAAAAGTAAGGTATTATCAAGCTAGATTTAGGGAAAAAAATATATATAACACTTAGAGGTCAATATGTTTATTATATAAATAAAAATACACAGGAAAATTGAAAGTAAAAAAGGGGAAAATACATGTTATGCAAGTAATTACCAGATGAAAGCTGGTGGAACCATATAAATATCAGGAAAAATAGACCTTAGAGTATGAAGCAATACTTGAGATAAAAGGTATATTTTATAATAATAAGAAAGAAAAAACTCAGAGGAAATATGGTAGTTATAAATTTTTGTGCACCTAATAATAGAGCTTAATATGTATAAAGCCCAAACTTATCAAATTAAAAGGAAACTTTACACTGACTTTAACACCTCTATCATTAACTGACAGAACAAATATTTCTGTCAATAAATAGGTAAGAAAGGAAGAATTGAACATGACTACACACCATGTAATTGATGTTCACATTATCTATCTCTATCATCTATCTATCTATCTATCTATCTATCTATCTATCTATCTATCTATCATCTATCTGTCTACCTACCTACCTACCTACTTGTCATCTATTTATCTATCTATCATCTATCTCTTTCTAATTCACTTTCAACCACAGAATATACATTGCTTTCAAGTGTTAATGCAACATTTATCAAAAGTTACAATATACTGTGCAAGAAAGTAAATCCTAACAAATGGCAATGAATGGAAATTATACAGAATGTTTTCTTTCTATAGTAGAATTAATCCAAAATCAGTAATAAACAGATAATAAGATTATCAAATGTTTTTGAATTAAGCAACAAATTAGCACACAGCCATGAACTACAGAAGAAATCAAAATGTCAATTAGAAAATATTTGAGTGGAATGATAAGTAAATTATGACTTAATAAATCGTAATGATAAGTCATAATGATAAGTAAATCAAGACTAATAGGGGGAAAGCTGAGATGGCTCAGCGGGTTAAGCACTTGCTTTGCAGCCTCGGGGTCCATGGATCAAATCCCAGCCCCGTCCCATGTGGACCCATATGCTGAATTGGGGCATGCTTCCCATGCAGGAGGCCCCCAGTTTAATTCTCATGTGTGGGTTTGGCCCCAGGCTCAAGGAGGTGTGCATCCCATGCAGGAGGCCCCCAGCCCAGTTTCTGCCCTGTGTAGCCTCTCACCCATTTGTGGAGTGAAACTATATTGAAAACTAATGACATACAACTACGGAGACTGCTCTGAGCCCTTCCCCCTTCTCTCTGTCTCTGTTTCTCTGTCTCTCTCCCTCTCTCTCCCTCTCTCTGTCAAAAAAACAATAAAATAAATCTTAAAAAAAATTAAGATGTTCTATTTATTAAAAGTTACTATTAAGAGAGAAAAACACAAGTGACAGTGTTGAAAACACATTTGCAACACATACAACTGACAGGTCATATATATGCGGAATATATAAAAACTTCCTAAAAATTAATAACAATAATCTCCAGATAACCAAAAATAAAAATTGACAAAAGAAATACATTATAAAATATTCAGAGAGATACAAATTAAAATCACAATTGGATGCTATTGTACACATGCCGAGATGGCTAAAATAACTTAGGCTAACACCATATACTGGCAAAGATGTAGCACAGGTGGGACTCTCCTACACTGCTGTTAGGGATTTAAATTTGTAGCACCACTCTAGAAAATTGTGCAGTGGTATATCCAAATCTGAATACTCAAGTACCATCTGATTGAGCAATTTTGCTCCTAGGCATATACTTCTCAGAAATGTGCATACCTGCATTCTAAATCATCTATACAAAAATGTTCATAAATTGTTTTATGTGTAATGGTAAAAAAAAAAAAAGTGGAAAAAATGAATAACCACCAAAAATAAAATGGGTAAATAAATTTTGCTATTTTCACACAGTGGACTATTGTACAGTTCTGTAAATAAATGAAATATAGTGATGACAATGATATAGATGAATATCAATATATTATTTTGAATGAAGAAAAGCTAGACACAAAATAATATGTATTATATAATTCCATTATATACATTTTCAAAATAGGCAAAACTAATTAACATTAAAAACTAATTCATGCAGTTAGACACTTGGATAATGGTTGTCTTTCCATAGGCAGTGCAGTTGAGACCAGAAGGGGTATGTTCGAGCTACTGAGAATTTTGCAATATTTTATTTCTTGACCTATTAGGTTTTACTAGTTTCTCCACTTGTGAAGATTCACCGGTCAAGTTCACTGCCCAACTCCCACCCCAATTCATATGTTGAAGCCCTAACACCCAATTTGAGGATATTTGAAGATGGGGCTTTGGAACGTAATTAGGTTAGATGAGGTTATGAGCATGGGACTGTAGGCTGATGGGATTAGTGCCCCATGAGAAGAGAACCAGAGAGTTTGCTATCTCAGTTTGAGCAGAAAAGATTCTCTAAGGACACAGCCAGAAGGTGACTGTCTGTAAGCCAAAAAGAAAGTCCTCACCAGGCACCAAACCAGCTGGCACCTTGACCTTGGACTTTCTAGCCTCTAGAACTGTGAGACATAAATGTCTGTTGTTTAAGTCTTCCAGTCTGGTATTGTGTTATGGCAGCCTGTGCAAAAATAGCCCAGAAGATCCAACAGGATAAATACCATGCTTTTTAAATTTTGTATTTCCTGCATGTAGCATTGTGCCTGCCTAAAAGTAGACTTGCAAGAGAGATTTAAATACTTCCTTTCAACATGCCCTTTCAGTAAAACTAAAAATATCTCATTCTTTCTTTAGTTTGTTTTACAGGAATGAAACGTCACTCTATCTACCATATACGTAAAAATTACAGTAAGTAACATTGAATATGATTTTCTAATATACCTCTTCACAGTTTCACTACATCTTGCTGTTGTTCCCACCACCCACCCTTTTGGCTGCTTGTTCCACTGGTTTATAATCCTTTAGAGCAAGCTTGTTCATCCAACAGCCCAGGGCCAATGGAGCCCAGGACAGCTTCGAAAACAGCCCAACACAAATTCATAAACTTTCTTAACACATTGTGATTTTTTTTCTATTTGTTTTTTATATATATATTTTTATTTTTTTTATTTTTGACAGAGGAGAGAGAGAGAGATACAGAGACAGAGAGAGAACTGAACTAGGGGAGCTCCCAGTTCAGCATATGGGTCCGCACGGGCCAGGGCCGGGATTCGATCCTCGGTCCCTGGTGCTGCAAAGTGAGCGCCTAACCCACTGAGCCATCCAGGCTTCCCCTCTATTTGTTTTTTAGATCATCAGTTATCATTAGTGTTAGTGTATTTTATGTGTGGCCCAAGACAATTCTTCTTCCAACATGGCCCAAAACAGTTCTTCCAATTTGGCCCAGGGAAGCCAAAAGGTTGGACACCTCTGCTTCATACAATGACTCACCTCACCTTCCAAATCAATATTGCAACTCAGGTCGATCAGTCAGAATTTGCATCATAGTTGAAAAGTAATGTGTGTTTCTAGTGCTGTATAATATACATTCTTCCATGGATCAAAATGTATTATCTGGGATCCAGTATGTTTACAGGTGGAATATATATAAAGATGTTAGTGTATATAATCATGGATTATGGAAAAGTTCAACTCCACATCTTCTGAGGCAGTTATAGTTTATAATATATAATAATCTGTATTCTTTGGGTTTTAACTCAATAGTGAGTATCTTGGGAAATAGACCTGTTGAGGTTATCACTACAGAAGGTCTGTAAATGTTTAAGTATTATATTCTCTTGTACATGTGAAACTAATGTAAAATAGTGGGTATCAGTTGCAAATCTTTGTAATATACATCTTTTATTCACTGACTTTCTTCTTTTTTGTAGGCTTTTACTACCTTCCAAGCCTTTTTTGATTACTTGCTTTTAGCCATTTTTCAACAGTGCTGCTCAAAAAAGAAGGCTCAAGTATGGACTATATTTATAAATCTCATTTTAATTCTTTTATATACCATTTCCCCACCTTAAAAGGAAGGAAGGAAGGAAGGAAATAAGGAAGGATAAAGGAAAAAGGAAACCACTCAAAGCAAGATATTTGTTCTCTATGTACGAACATGCATCTTCACATACAAGGACCTCAAAGTGTAATAATAACATAGTGCTTTGCATTAATGTAGCACTTTGCTTTCTAAAGAGTTTCACATACATTATCTCCTTGTATCTGCATATATGGCTTATTAGTATATATTTTTTGATGGGGCATATATGACTTACTAGTGTATTTTTTTTTGATGAGGCATATCAAATCATAAAAACTTTCTGTTACCTATTCTTTAAAATACCCATGTTTCATTCTGTTTTGCATTATCAGTCTTCAATTACATTATGGTCAATTATCTGCTATCTGTCCTGTCTAGCATCACATTTCAAAACTACAGTATTAAGGAGTAAACAAAGTATGCCTTTCTCCTGAGTTATTTCTTACTTAACTTTGTGTCTTCATTGTATATTCTGTTCTTTCTGGAACCTTTTTTCATAATAGTGTTAATCCCATTTTTAAAATAAGCACTGTATATTTGTTCTAAAGAACCTTAATAAATTACTACCTTACTGATCACAGCTAGTTCTTTATTCCCTGCTTAAAATCCGTTCTTTATGTTCAACTATCTTAAATTATACGTTTTCAATATATTTTATACCTTGATCTTCCAAACCTCTTACCCTTGAGCAGCAATCTCATATGAGGTGATTTTGCATCTATCCCCTTTTTCCCCCTCACATTTTGACCTTTGGCAAGATTTTACCCTGCAACCTTGTATCTCCTTTGAGCAACGTTGACAATCTGTCTGCTTGATTGAATCTCCTTCACAATGATTTCACCTGCTATCATTCAATTGTTTGGGATTATTATTTCATAAAACAATAAAAACACATTCCACAAAGATATCCGACATCCAGTTCATAGTAAGCAAACATAATTAGTGCATAAAAGACAGAGGATTACAGTTGTTTTGCAGCAATGTGTTTCTAAGAAAATTCTTATAATATTTTTTGTCAAACCATCATCAACACACATGTATAGAGCATCATAATAAGGGTGTTAATTGATAAGCACATTACAGTGTCTCTTTACAAGTTTAGTGTATAGATTATTCCTTATGAAATTGAAGGATTTATGCAAGATACTCATATACTAGATCATTTTTTATCCCCACTCTACTTTCTTTTTATTTACTCTAAATCAGTTACTTTTATTGATTGTGTATATTGACATTTGGCTTTATTTTGTACCCGAGTATTCTCCTTTAATATCATCATGATGATTCTGTTCCTGCAGTAGTTATGAATAATGGACTTGACATCACCATACAAGGGCTGTCCAGAAAGTAGCCAGCCATGCAATATGAAAAATAGAGGCATTTATGGCTAAATTTTTTCCAGGCAGCTCTCATATATGTTAAGTTCTTTAATTTATAATTTACTACACTGTTGTTAAATTGGACCTTTTTTCCCACCATTTTTCATGTCAGGTTTTATGTGGCAGGGCAGAATAGCCTTAGAAAATCTAGGACAAGAAGTCTAGTTAGAGCAGAATGTTGGAAAGAAATAGTAATGTGGGGAAAAAAGAGGTACTATTGTTTTAAAATAAACAGCGAATTACCACAGACCTAAATTGAGATATAAAGTCTAGAGTCTTAGTCAGAGGTGTGCAGTCTTTTGGCTTCCTTGGGCCACACTGGAAGAATTGTATTGGGCCACACATAAAATACACTAACAACTAATGATAGTTGATAAGCTAAAAAAAAAAAAAAAAAAAATTTTTTTTTAATTAAAAAGTTTTATAATGTTTTAAGAAAGTTTGTTGGGTTGTATTCTGAGCCACCTTGGGCCTCAGGTAGCCTGCAGGCCACGGGTTGGACAAACTTGGTCTTAGTGATCACATCAGGTTTTCAGTTAGGTTAGTGATTTAACCGGAATTACTTTGGTTGCAAGTAACAATGATTCTACTCAATCTGATTTAGTTTTTCTTCTTTTAAATGTTGACATAAATACATAAATTACTGGCTTCAGGACTGTGTAGAACCAGGAGTTCAAGTAATGTCTCCATTTACCTCATCCCTATCTAATTGGTGGGCAAAAGAGTATTGCCAATCCAAGAACCACCTCAGCAGAAAAAGAAACTCTTCTAAGAGCTCAGACTAATGGGTCTCAATGAGGACTTGGTCTAATCTGAGTTGTGAGCTGGTTTGTGCAATAAATCCATATGGTTTGAATGGTGTGGTGTGAGTTTGAACCCAACCAGTGTGTGAAATGCCCTCCTCCATGAGGAGTGAGCTGATCTGTTAACCAAAGATAGTAGGGGCACTAGGAAGGGAAACAAATAGATATGCTATACTTCTGGCCACATTCAAGATGGTTAGTTCCCAATAAGCTGGAGGAATTAGGAACAAATCTTATAAACATATATAGCTAATGCTGCTGGCAGAGACACTGGCTATGAAGGGCCAGAACCTAGAAAGAGGGATGGCCTGGTTCATCTCTCCAGCACCCAATGCCAGGGGGATTGGTTATCAGGGGTCAGAAGTCTGTGCAGCAGATATAAAAGCAGCTGTAAATGAGCCAATGTCTTTGGAGGCCTGGGTTCCTCATGCACTTCCTGCTCAAAGTTTGAACTGATATACATGATTTGAAACAGAGTGTGAGTAAAATTAAATTCACAGGCCAAGCAAGTAGGGTACATTCATTCCTAAAATGAAGGCACAGAGTCACGTAGCTCCTCATAACACGTGTCCCCCTTTCAGATCATTCACTCACTTCCAGGGAATTAGATGGACCTGACAGATAAGCAGACCTTGTACTACTGCTCAACAAAGGTTTTCTTTCTGCCCCCCC
>PVKE010040152.1:0-14707 GCA_004027555.1 Craseonycteris thonglongyai
AATGTAATCTTTGCCCTAGAAAGCTTACCTCATCATACTCTCCTTTGTAGTGCAGAAAATACAATTCAAATTCCCCTTCTAATGTCATATATCTTAAAAGTATATTCATAATGCCAAATGCTTCAGGGCACAGTGAATCAAGATAAAAACTTGACAGGAATCACAAGAAACTTGATTTATATTAAAAAGAAGTCCAATAAAAGTTCACAATCATTTCTACCACTAGTACCTTTTATAATCGTTCCCTCTAACACAGGGTTTTCCAAATTATTTAGGTCATTTTTATGTGTGCTAGCTTTTTTTTCTCACAGCAACTCTTTGAAATAATCATTAGTTCTCATTTTACAGTTGTGGGGGAGCTGAGGCTCAGAGAGGTTAAGTGACTGGGAAAATGGATCAGTTCAAAGGGCCTAGAGCAGAGACTACCATCCCAGGGTTTTGGTTCACAGGAGTCTCCATTATCCCAAAATCTGGTTTCCGTTTTTGTAAGTAACACTTGCTGAGGATAAATTCCTTCCGCATGCATTTCCCCCGTCCTCGTGACCTCTACAACCAGTGCTCTATGGGTGCCAATTATCTATGTGTGTTCCCTAAGGCATCTGGGCACTCTGTGTTATTTGAACACACTTTCCATGAATGAATGCTGCTGGTGTCCCACTCTTTATTACCCACAGCGCATCTGCTTATTGGTGGGATTCTCTGCCAGATGAAATGAAATACTAATTTGAGAATGCAGCATAGATGTGGGTCTTTGCTGGACTTCATCCTCTAAATTCTCCCCTGCATTTCAAGACGCTTGCTCTAGCAAGTATCTTTTTGGTCACGAAGCTCGTTCTTTTGCTCTGTCTACTAAAGAACCCGATTCAAATGACTGATTCATTGTCTCTCATTAGTCACTAGACCCTGGTGGATTGGCTCTACAATAGACCTTAATGTATTTAAAACAGGAGCATGTGGTAGTTTATAGCTCCTGGAATCTGGGGGTTGGGGTCAGATTGTACTAAGGGACCCCAGCATCTGTGCATGACGTTGATCACCAACCCCATCTTGAGGGCTTCTCCAGATCCTGGCTTACGAGGAGTTCATTTTATTTTTGGTGTAATTTTATATCTTGTTTTCTATCCCCTCAAAACTGTCAGTGTTTAGGACTTCATAGTAAAAGTAGAAATGTAGCTACAGTCATCCGTGTATCAGGAATCTATACACTACAACAAGCAAACACGCAAAAGCAAAACACAACACTTTAATACTACTTGAAAAAATATTGTTCAACAGTTCCCAAATCTTTGTGAGAAGTCTGTCCTCCTTAAAGACAACACAATGCTTAGAAGCCATAAAAAAAAGACTATCAGATATGACCACATAAAACTTAAAAACCTTTGAGTAGCAAAAACAAACAAACAAACAAACAAAAAACCTTTAAGAAAATTAAAAGATTAACACAGACCAGAAAGAGCTCTTGGTTATCACTAAGAGAAACACAAATACCTCAAAAGAAATTTGAAACAAGGATATAAACTAGTCTTTTACAGTAAAAGACAAAGAAATAGAAAAGAAACTATTAAAAAGATGTACAACCTTCCCATGACCAGGGAAATGTAAATTCAAATGAGAACCTATTATTATCAAATTGGCAAAATCAAATGAACTTAGTCCTCAATGTCGGTAAATACATGCAGAATTGGGTTGCTAGTAGAAGAGTAATTTGGGATGACAGTTTTGGAGGACAAGAGGGCAGCCATTACTAAAATTTTAATGGGGCATATTCTTTGACTCTGCAATTTCATTTCTTTGACTTTACCTATGAAAAGACTGTCACAATACCTTTTACAAGATTGTTTATAATAGCGATGAACTGAAGACAGCCTCAATGCTCTTCAGGAGGAAAAGGTGAATATCTCTCGTAAATCCACTTGGTAGAATATCAGGCTCCCATTAAGAAGAGTCAAGTAAGTATCTTTTTACTAATAGGGAAAGTTTGTTTTTAATGCAACTATAATTTCTTTGTATACAAAAATTATATATGTGTATATATGTGTGTACACACACACACACACACACACACACTTTATAGAAAAAGGTCTGGAAAATGACACATTCAAAAGAGGGATTAGAATGGAGTAGAAGATTTTACATTTTATTTTATGTTCTTCTTTACTGTTTGAAAAATGAAGAATTGTGATTATTTATTAAGTTAAACACAATCTTCTAAAACATCAAAGCAGATGGTGGCCCGGTACCACCCCACTGTATGTCCTTACTATGTCACATTAAATGCTGTCACCAGGTGGACAACTGCCCAAGTCATGGTATAAAATATCCCTACTCCTCTATGTCACACAATACAACACCTGTCTTCACTGAGCTTGTTTGTAAAGGATGGGGAAAGCCAAAAAGCAGCTGGCAGTGAATGTCTTACAGCTGCAGAACGGAGCCTCCATTCTATGCAGCTGAATTCTGTTTCACTTAGTAGTTACCTTCCCAGACAGCATGCCTCTTAAACATGTGGTGGTCCTGTGGCCAGTATACTTGACTCAGCAGGGAGAAAGAAAACGAGGAATAGGAAGTGGAACTCGGGAAGAGGTGGCTCTTACAAGAATACATAGCACTGCACGGGAAGGCTTGGGTGCAAGTTCTTGGTTTTTGACATTTTAGCCTGATGACCTTAAACCGTATCTGTTCCACCTCTCTGAGTCTCAGCTGTTACCATGACGTAAACAAGATCCCAGAGGACATCACTTTTTAGTTCATGTGACTGATATAAGAATTGTAGTAACTGTTATAACTAATGTGAAAGCCTTTTGCAGTGGATAACGAATGTTATAGGGTTATCCTTATGTCCTCCACATAGTTCACCAACTGGGGATCCTTTTTGGGGGACACAATGCTCTTTAAAATTACAAATACCCTGCATCATTTGATAACATAAGGTCCATCACTTTAATCAGATAATCTAGCAACTAGCTGAGTATGGTTTTGTGTTCAGAGAGTGGGAAGTTGACAGGAGTGGGGAGTGGCATGTGAAGCAGGAGGTTCAGTCTGGGTGGGGTGGGACAGTCCAGAGCACTTAATTTCTGGTCAGAACTGAGGAGAAAGGAAGAGGAGCAATGTCTCTACAACCAAGAGGAAGGGGTAGCAAAAACAAGACAGGAACTAGACCCCATGCAACTACCTGTGCTGGTCTGAGCGCTGAAAATCAGTCTTCCCGGGTATCAGACGGTCCTCTTGTGGGAAAGGAAAAGAAAGGTGGAGGAGACAGGGGCTCATAGAGGCTTCTACTTATCTCTTCCCATTGTTAATATCATTGTTAATATCAGAGAAATAATCCAAGAATTCCCAGATTACCTTAAAACTGCACACCCCAAAGTAAGAGCTACACACTGACTTTAAAAAATGAAGAAACCAAATGGCCCCATTGTTTTATTTTATTTTATTTTTTATATATTTATTTATTTATTTATTTTGACAGAGGAGAGAGAGAGGGAGAGATACAGAGAGAGAGAGAGAACTGAACTAGGGGAGCTCCCAGTTCAGCATATGGTTCCGCATGGGCCGGGGCCGGGATTCGATCCTCAGTCCCCAGCGCTGCAAAGTGAGCGCTTAACCCACTGAGCCATCCCGGCTTCCCCACCCATTGTTTTATTGATGCCAACGCTATCAGAGGTTGAGTTCCTCAAAGTCACTGCCAATGGCTAGTTAATGGTAAAACTGGTGTGAGGACCTACGTCTCTCTGCTAAGGGGACTGCTGCTGTCCTATCACCTAGATGCATGAGATGTTGGTGATGTCTGAAATCATTAAAGGACTACGTGTAATAGGAGAGACACATTTAATCCACCTTCTAAGATCCTTGAGAAAAATCATTTGTCTTTTCTTGACAAGTAATTAAAGACAATAGCCAAATAATTTCCTTTTACTAGGAAAATACACACAAACTAGTAAGTATTTTTTAAATGTTTTACAGGCTGCCATTCACTATATAGCTTGGCTTCTGACTTTTCTAAAATGCTCTGCCCCCAAGTAAGATTCTGTTGGAGTCTGAGCTCTCCAAGAAATTCCTCATTGTCCTGGTCTTACAAACACAATGTGACCTATTTCTGTCCAGTCCCTGCTTCACTCTGCTGGAACTATAAAGAAACTTGAATTCTTTGATTCCATGGTTCTGACTCCTGGCTTTGCAAGTACAAAAAATAATAATAAAAAGAAATCTACCATTCAGCCTAGGTTTCTTTTAATAGGAAACCTACAGAAGTCTTTCCCCCCTTTTTATCTAGAAAAGAACCAGTCAGTAACACATTACATGATAAGCAAAAGAAACCCCATATTTTCTCATAAATATTATTAAAAGGCTATTTACACTGCATAAGGAATATCTTCAAGTTCTGGCTATGCCTATTTTGTACAGAAAAATGACTGAGTAAAGGAAACTACAGGTTTGCTTTTCAAATGCAACAGTAGAGTAAGAAAGTGGCTACTTTGTACTGGGCCAGTGAATGCTGATTCTAGGAAAGATTTAGTCCCTAGAATTATTACAGTATTATTCAACTGCAACTCACTAATCTAGATAATAATTTAGTCAAGATAGGTCTCTATTTCCAAGTGAGTCTCGAAAGTAAATAAACAGATTGGAAATAAGCCCCCAAGTTTCAGGTGAAGTAGGGGTGAGGTAGGGGTGGGAAGAGAGGGTCTCTTGCCTTGATGAACACAGACTAGATAAGAACACACCAGGGCTCTGTGCCTGGTCCCAAGAAAGTCAGTCAGGAGCAACAGGCTTCACACTTGTCTATTTGGATGCCTTTACATGGGCACCCAGCCGTGGGTCAAACACGGTTCAATATCACACCCATCATACCTACCATCAACTACAACCAGCCTGATGAATGTAAAGAAAGGAAGAAATGCTGTAGTGAAGCAAAGACTGGAGATTGGGGCACACCACTGGCTGGTCCACTGTACCTAACTAATAAAGAATATTAACATTAAGCGTGTTCAAATCACAGGGAGGGAGGCCAGAAAAATTTGAATGAACTGTTTCCCATTGGTGTTTTTATTCCTCTAATTCAGAAGGCAGCTTGCAGAAAAACTAAGCCGAGGTCTACAACATGATGGGAGAATACTTCCACCTATCCAACATTCATCATCCTGCTGTTGCTTTAATAGCAATTAGTTATTTATTTACTAACTTATTTACTTAGTCAACATGTCCAATTCCGGGTGATGACCATACTTGATCTCATTTGCTACTAGGATGTGATTTATTTTAGGTCAATGAGACTAGCAGCAATAACAAATATTAGGTGCCAGGCAGCATGGCCCTTCTTCATTCCTTCTTCCTCCCTGAATGAGGATGTGCTGTATGAAATTCAGTAGCCATTTTGCAACACCATTAGGGGGGAAAAAAATGAGAAAAACCTATAAGAGTCAGAAGCGCTGGCCCTACACCAAAGGTAGCAACCACCCATCTCTAGACTTATTAAATTATAAAGAAAAATAAACCTTTATTTCTCTAAGCTGCTTTAGTTGAGTGTTCTATTACTAGTTGCTAGTTGCATTTCTAAACAATGTGCGTACAAACATTTTTTATCTTCTTAGAAAATGAGGCATTACATTAAATATACTTATAGATGCCTAAGGAAGGAAAAAAAACCACTCTAAAAATAGCCAAAGTGAACAAGCGAAACTAAGGAACACCAAAGACTTAAGAACCTTGGGCCCTCCAGTAATAAAAAGTTTGCTGATGCGACAAGTGTCAATCTCTTTACTCTGCTTTCAATCATAGCAACCAATATAAGGTAATTTCCTGACAGCAGAGATGCATTAATTCAGAAATTCTATCCCACATTCCAATCCATGTCATTGATCACTTAGACTGTCAAGGAAAGACCCGTTTCCCAAAAAGATTTTAAACTCTCTCTATATATATGTTTCAAGTACCTGCAGTGACTCCAAACAATAATTACTTACAGTGTCATTTATAACGTAATTAGTATGTTCCTGACACTGAAGTTCTAAATGCACTGTCTCATTTCACCTTAAGACAACCCCAGAGGTAGGCCTCATTGGCCAATTTTCACAAATGGGCAAATGGGGAAACTGAGGCTTACAAACTAGCGAGTATCTGATGGAACCTGTGTGAACTTAGTACTCAGTGTTTTCCGCAATGTTATGTTGCCGACTCAAGAAGCGCTGTCTGTTTTAAATTATTTTGCCAACATGGCTACGGCCTGGACGCCAGACCCTCAGTTACATGCTCTTAGGCGTATGTAAAAGAACGCTCGTTTCCACACGAATAAAGAACAGCCCTAATCTATGTCACTCAAACTGCAGCAGATAAGCCACAGCCTTGCATTCCAAAAGCAGACACTATTTTAGCCACATATCAAACGAGAGCTAAGGTAAGGTGTTAGCTGTCAGAATAAGAAAAAGCCTGCCTTCAATTAAAGCTCAAGCAATAAATAAATAAGTAAAAAGAAGAAGAATCATTCCCATTCTGTGCACCGAGGGAGTCACCAGGAACAAGGCCAAGGTTTCTTTCTAACTGAACAGCAAACCTCTACCTGAGGGCCTTCCACCTTTTCTCAGCAAAAATTTCTTTTATGCAGCTTTAGCCACAAGGAGCAGAATATTTTCACTGTTTGTACTACAAGGAACCAGAGGGAAAGTGTCTTCAGGTCCCCACCAACTGTTGGGAGCTGTCAAGGCTGGCGGGCAAAACAGAAAGGATCAAGTCAAGCTTGTTATAATTGCACCGTAATGATTTCACAAGCTGTAGGACTCTCACCTGCTCCAAATGTCAAACGACAATCCCCAGAGGATGTTCAGATTCCAGAGATAGCTCCAGAGCCTTGACATAATTTACCTAACATGCTTGCGAGGTATTTTAAATGTTATCAGATTAAAGGTCCCAGTTCCAAGAATATCTCTGCAAGCATCACCTTCTAATTCCTGGTGGCAGTCTTCCGTGGGGAACTACAGAGAGTTCCAGCTTGCAGGAATATCAGCGGTAATTGATCTTTTCTTCCAACCATCTTTGGATGAATTATAATTGCCAAGAAATGGGTTAGAGGCCACCATTCATGTACTGTGTTGGTGCTTTGTTATCTTACATTCACATGGTTTCCTTCCACTGTGAGACAAGGCCTACATTTAACCTCAGTCTGCATTCTAGCAATTAAGGTTTTTGATGATGACTGTATAAAAATTTTCAAAGCCCTTTCATGTACTTAGGATTTCAAGGGCCCAATCCCTCAAACCAAAACGGTGATCTGGTTCATGCCAAATTGGAACAAAGCCTGAGGGAGCAGAAACTCAAATAGGAGTTTATGAAAAAAGTTCTCCACACAGAAGAAAATTCAGAATGAGAAGAAGGTTGCATTTTATTTAATCAGACACTAATGGCCATGACAGGGTTACCATTAGGCCTTTTTGTCTCTACTCAAGGTAACAACGCACCCCTATGCTCCTGTGACCATCCACACAGAACCTTGCAGTCCGGAGAGAACAGACTGAGCTCCACAGCTTGTCTCTGGAAGGTGGTAGCAAACTGTTTCTGAAGAGAGAATTAAATCTATTCAGGGGGTATTCCCAATTATTCCCCCTTCAGAAGAATTATAATCTTTTCTTAGAAGAAGGATTTTTTGTATTATATTTGTGTAATTAGATTACTTTAATTATGCCAATGTAACCCCAGCAGCATAATAAATTAATAATCTAAAAAACCAAAAAAGTCCTAAAAACAATCGAGAATTTTTAAAATAAGATCCTTCATGCTCTCCTCTCTTTGAAGACTTCTCTATTTCATGCCAAGACCTTATCAAATTTGCTTTAATTACAAAATTTTCTATCTCTGATGATCTGGATTTTACACGCATATCAAACAAGTTTAAACATTATTCCCTTGCAAAGTGAGAGAAGAGAACAAAGTTCACTACATGTTATATTCAACCTCTGTGGGAATGTCGGCAGCAAAAAAAGATTTAAGAATAATATAAATGAAATAAGTACCACTTAAAAAAAAAACCAGATAACACATCAACAGGGGCTCAAAAAATGGACTAAATCTTTGGTGCTATCGGAACAATCCCCACTCACAAAATATATAATTCAGAAGTCCCAAACCAATAAATTTGCTAAGGATCAATTTTTCTTTAAGCCTTTAGTAAAAGAATGCATGAGCCAGCATTTCCTAAACTGTTAGTTCCATGAATGTCAATGTGTATTTCTTGGATAAACAAAGTTTTGGTGTTAAAGAAGGTGGTGAGGGCTGCGTTCTGCACGTCAGTCTTGCCTTAGACCAGTGTTGAGACTGACTAACTCATGATCTATCCAAAAGTAGTCTTTAAAATGCGTTCAGTGCATGAAAACCGCTAGGTCCCATTCCCCCCCAATTTATAATTCAGTGAGTCTGTGGAGGGTGGAAATTTGTGATTATGATGCTAGATTTGGGAACTACTGCTACAACCCATACTGGGGATGCACATGCACCTTAGCAACTTAAAGGTTATGAAAAACATACACAGGAAAAACCTGCTTGCTTCCTTTAGCTCCTTGTTTGCCAAACTCTTTGGCTGTGGAAACTCCTTCTGCCTACCCATCCTTTGGCCTCCTCCATAACTGTTACCCTTTTTCATTAAATAAAGTTTGGGAGATACTAATATAAGCAAATCCAGTGTTTTCATAGCCTTTCATATTTTTAGAATCTCATTTTATATGCATTCGATTAGAAATGGTAAATAGCACTAACAGACATGTTTATAGTAGAAATTTATTTCAAAGAAATTCCTGAAGATATACGGGGGCTGTCCAGAAAAACACCAGCCATAAGTGCCTCTATTTTTCATATTATATGGCTGGATACTTTCCAGACAGCCCTAGTGTACTGAGTGGCTTCTCTTCAGAGCTTAGTTTCTCTTTCTCCTGCACATATACACCTACAGAATTAAAGAAAACAATGACTTTCACAAGCAGATTTCAATAATAGTTCCAAATCCTCTGTTTGTAAACTCTTAAAGGGTGGGAATCATTTCTTACTCATTTTTGTATCAGGAACACTTTACATCAGGTATTAAAATGAACCAATGTTTGTTGTTGGAGCTGTTGAAATAAAAATTTCACATTATTATACTTACTAAATACAAGGAGGGATCAAAAGAGTTTATAAAGTTTTTTTTGTTAAATGACATGAATTGAAACAAAAGTGGTTTTTCATTGCCTAAAATCTTCCTTCCTCCCTTCCTTCTTTCCTTCCTTCTTTCTTTCCTATAGACCTACCTACCTTCAGAATCATCAGTTTTCAAGTCCCAATTCTTCATCTGTTACCTCCTTAGTGGCATAGCCAATGTTTCCTATGTCCTAAGATTACTTGAAGGGTAACTGGTTAATTCCTTTTTGATTCAAATTAAGCCATGGGTCTCCCTTTTCTCAAGGGGCCTGGTTTCAGGGTGGAGACAGGAATGGGAAATCACTGAGTGAAAGCTACAATGCTATTAAAATTAAATACTTTAGCACACAACAGCATAGACGTTGCGCCGACCTTACCTATTCTAACCTATGATCAAAGAGTTGATTAAAATAGAATGATTCCAAAGAGTGATTTAATCATTTCCCACTCCCATAAAGACAAGGTGGCACCATGCAATTCTAGCCACAATTGACTTTGTATGCATTTTTTTTTCAGCTTAATTTTGCAGAGACATTTAGAAAATAGATCAACAATTTGGTAGTCTAATTAGCTAAGACTAACCGAAGCAGTTAATTATGAAGCGCTTAAAAGGTAAACCACCTCTTATTCAACTTGTTAAGCATGGATAGGTAGGGGCATATTTTTGGCATGATATTAAGAGCACTATTGTGAATAGAAAAAGAGCATTTAGTGTTTTCTTTTTAATCACACAACTAATAAATATGTATTTTTGCGTATATTTCTTTGACAATCAACTGTTATACTGCTGCCAAAAAGCATGCTATCTTAGGGTGCAGACTGTCTGAGAGTGAAAACCCCACTCTTTTTCAGCTAAATGAGACCCTTTTATACTTTCTGAGTTTCAAGTGGAGTCTTTTCTTTATACTTCCTAAACAATCTCTTCTTCATATTTATTTTTATATTCCTAATTCTGGTCTATCCCAAGCTTTGATCAGAGAACTGTAGACTCTACAGAAGTCTATGAGGATCTTTTAGCCAAGCAACATCTACTCATTTTTACTTAACTCTTTTTTTTTTCCATCACAATGTATAATCAGTGGGAATCCTTTAGGAAATCTTTTTATCATTTCATTTTTTAAAAAAAATATTTTATTGTTTTGATAGACAGAGAGACAGAGAAAAAGGGGAAGGTCCAGAGCAGTCTTCATAGTTGTACATCATCAGTTTTCAACTTGGTTTTGTTCCACACAGGTGAGCGGGGGCCATAAAGGATAGACACCAGGCCGGGGGTCTCCTACATAGGTGGCACGCCCTAGTGAACTGGGGCTGAACCAGGGGCCTCCCACACATGGGAAACTTGCTCCAGTGAGAACCAAACTGGGAGCAGGCCCCAGGTTAGCATATGGGTCCATATGGGCTGGGGCCGGGATTCGATCGCAGACCTTGGGTCTGCAAAGTGAGCGCATAATCTGCTGAGCCATCCAGCTTCCCCTTATTTCATCTTTTTTGCATACTATATAATAAGGGATTTAAAATAAAGCATTGCATTTGAGATCAATACATTATAAAAGATTTTATCATAAAGTTCATTTAGTATAATTTTAATATTTATTACGTATGAAAAAAATTTTCAACCTTTTCTTGTTTAATAAGTAATACTCTCATACATGATGCTTAATTTACTCTAAAAGAAAGGTAATGACTTGTGTACAATTAAAATTTTAAATAACTTTACATCAAATTTTATTATTTTTTTTAATATTATTTTATTGTTAAATTTAATGGCAAATTTTATTTTAGGATCAAGTACATATTAATATGTATATTGAATTTTAACTACCCAACATTGTTTCAGAAATAAACAAACTTTGTGATTTGATAGTTAAATCTATGTATCATATGTTTAAACAACTGTTTTTAAATATAATTTTTATGCTTTCAGGTTTTAATTTGCATACACATCTCAACAAATAACCATACAGTGGGTATGGATAATAGCTAATTTCAGTAAATGAAGAGCAAAAGTGGATGAAACAGGAACTGTGTTTATATTTTTAGCACATGATGTACTATATAAGAACCCTGATCAACTCAGCTGGAAGATTTGCTCAGGACAATCTCAAGGTCATTAGCAGAATTATAATTTCCATGCTTATTGGTCAATTTATTTGCATTTCAATATTAATGTTTTTTATGTTTCCTCTCTTCCACTGAAATCCATTAAAGTTAAAAATTAAACTATGCATGTGTATTAATCTGCTTGGGCTGCAATAACAAAATGCTATAGGCTGGTGGCTTAAATAACATAATATTAATTCTCTAGTTCTAGAGGCTGGGAAGTCTGAAACCAAAGAGCCAGCTGTTTCAATTCCTGGTCAGGATGCATCCTGGTTTCCAGAACAGTATGGCCACCATTTTACTGAGTCCTCAGATAGAGGAGAGAGAGCTCTGGTCTCTTCCTCCTTTGTCAAGGATACATCTTACTAAATGAGGGCCCTCCTCTTATAACGTCAATTAACTTTTATCACCTCGTCATATGCCCAATATCACAAAAACAGTCATTTAGGGGGTTAGGGTTTCAACATATGAATCTTGTACTGACACAAACATCCAGTATGTATAAGAGTAAAAATGAGTTAAGTATATACTAGGGGTGCCAGAAAAAAAGGTATATACATTTTAAGACATGTTATTTATGTACTACTTCTAAAAGTTTAATTGAATTACAGTAGCAATGTATATAGTATGATGTTTGCTCAAAAGATGGCATTCATCAAATAAATGGTAGTGTCACCATGCAACAGGCAGGGCAGTCAAAGAAAATGGCAGAAGCTCGGTTCTTGTTTGCAGAGCACAAGACCACTTTGAAGTGATATTTGAAATTCGGGAATATTGTGGGAATACAATGACAATGGAGGTGTGAATATTCAACAGAACCTCCAGCATGCCTAACAATTGTGCACATTCGTGATAAGTTTGAGACACATGGCAAATTGAAATGGCATGTGCAGCAATGCAAGTGGACACTTTGGTCAACGTTGCTCAAGCAGTAGTATGCCCTCATCAGAAGTATCTGGATGCTGATGAAAACCACCTTGAGCTCCTCTTATAATTGCAGAAGTCCAATGTGACTTGTATTCATCTTTTGTTATCAGTATATACTATTACAGTTTTAATGCAATTTGTTCCTTTCTTAAAATGCATATACATCTTTCTTTCTTTTTTTTTTTTTTTGATACCCTCTTTATAATGAACAAGGGACCAGCCCTCTAGCCAAGTTATTAAGTTTTGAGCATGGTTATCTGACCTTCCCTAACTATCACAGGTTTGCCTAAGATGCTCTCAAGTGGTTGCACTTTAAAAGAAAAAACATCTAAGGAAGGAGCAAGAGAAAAGCTCCATTTTACAAATGAAGACAAAGGAGTTTGGCTGTGTGACCTGAGCAAGAACAGTGGGAACCTTAGGACAACCCAAGGGCCCCAACCATAGCTTCACACTCTGACCCAGTCATGTTCAATTTCCTGGAGAAGTTGTGCAAGGCTTAAAGGGCAAGTTCAGTGGTGAAAACAAACATTAGCCCAGCAAAAAGTGGCAAGATGAACCCTGAGCAGCATCAGGCTCTAAGTGCTTGTGGCCCAATGTCAGAGCCTGAGCAGAATCAGAAACAAAAACCCAAACTCCAACTCCCAGGCCCACAATAAGCAGACACTAAAAACAAACCAACAAGCCTGCACTATACAGTAGCTTTGTCACTTCTGAAGATTAAATTTCCTTTGCCTTATACCGAACCAGACCCACAATCTTCCTTATTTCATATAATGAAGAGTTTAGCAATTCTTAGTATATATAAATATAATTTTTTTTAAAAAGGAACCATTTGCTAAAGTGTTATACCAAAAGCATGATACCATCTCCATGTTTTAATCTGAGCCTGAGAATCTGTTTAAAATGTTAGGATTCAATTGTCTTAATTGGTAATTTGCTAAGACCACAAAACTCTTCTTATTCCTAGGATTGGACCAAGCGTCGACTTATTTTCCATTGGTCTTCACTTTTGAGACTCTCACACAACTCTCCTTGAGGTTTGGATGTCTGAAGAATGATATTCTGAAGCAATCCAATAAAGCCAATGGGGGCAGAAGGGAGGGGGAATACAAAGTAGGAAAACACATGGGAAGTTGACCACATTCACAGAAGAGTGCCAGGACATGCTAAATGCCCTCAGCACTTAACCTCTAAAATTATTTTCACACCCAAATCCACTACAGTCAGTTTTGCTGCAACAAAACTTAGGCATTCTGAAAAATCTGAAAACTGTGCAATGAAAACCATTGGGCTTATGGGGAACATGGGGCTTAGGAATACAATACTCAAAAAGGATATCAGTTATATTAAATAAAAAGCAGAAACTTAATAAAAATAGGAGCACAGTTTTACACATGTTAAATGGCTAAGAAACACCTATATACCATAATACAAAACTTACGGAGTTTTGCCTCATTAAAAATGTCTAGTTTGCCTGGAATTGGGTGTGAGAGGGGTGCAGCTTGTAAGTCTTGGGGAAAGATGAGCTGACACCCGATGGACAGCTGTGATACCAAATGTGCATGGGGGGGGGTTCATAACACTTGGGGACACTAAGTGTGTGGGTTACTGGGATATGTAAGCATGTGCATTTTGGGGAGAACTAAGTGGCATCCCCCTGGCTGTAGTAGACTGCATTCACTCAGGAGAAAATGGCACAGAAGCAAATGCAGTATTTGCTTTATGTTTGTCCTCTAATATCTCAATTGTTTTGGGGCAAATTCTCATTTTTTAAAGCAATGGTTAATAGCAGCACTGACTCTACTGAGAACTAATTAAACTTATAAAAGAAATAAAGACTAAAATTCAGAGATTAGAAATCTGGGAACAATTTAAGGATGACTTAAAGCCTCATATCACAAATGATATTAAGATATTAGGATCTCTGAACTTTGAAAGACCCTCTTTCCTCTATCACTTTGGATTCTCACAATTTTTCAAGACTCAGTCTAAAGTAGAGAAGATACTGATTGAAAGAAGTTTTAATAGGGAAAACAAATTGCTTAGATCAAGTCCACAGATATGGTGCCTCATCTGATATGTAATATCTACCTGGGTGCCTTAAGAGTTGTTTGGGAAACACATAATTATTACCCAAGAAGCACACTCCTACTAGTACAAGTGAGAAAATACATATAAGCCAAAAATTAGATGTGAAAAGAGAATGGTTTCAATTTGCTGGGGTCTTTCCATCATAGTTTTTTTTTATTGTTAAATTTATTGGGGTGACATTGATTGATATCAATTACATTGTTTCCAGATGTACAATTCCACATGACCTTGTCTATACATCGCATTATGTGCTCACCACCCAGAATCAGCTCACTTTCCATCACCGTATGTTTGATTCCCCCTCCCTGCTCCCCCTGACCCATCTCTCCCACCAGCTTCCCTCCTTACCCTCAGGTAACCACTAAACTATTGACTGTGTCCATGAGTCTTTGTTTCTTTGTTCCTTTCAGTTTTATATCCTACCTATAAG
>PVKE010040153.1:0-14706 GCA_004027555.1 Craseonycteris thonglongyai
TTAATGCTGACACACAGTTCAGGTTTTTATAGTGAGCATTATTAATGAATAGGCTAAATATCTCAACTAGTGCTAACAGAAGGAAGAACATATGTCAATTAAAAATGCATTTACCAATATACTTAAGAAGCCTTTAGGTGCTCCTGTAGTTTACTATACTCAGAATGTGTAATGCTATTATTTCAATTTTTCTCTCTTAAAAATTCTGTTTAAAAAAATGGCTGAAGGATAACAAAATGTCCCTTTTGGTCAGAAAACACTAAAATACTTTAAAATTTGCTACTCAAGGCCAGTTGGCCATTCTCCTGCTCCTGAAAAATCTTGGCTTCTTAAACCTTCCTGCCACTCTCATCTTCATATATGTCAATAATTCTTCAGGTGTCCCATGAAACAGTAAGTGCTATAAAAGAAAAGTTGGTAGGTAACATCACAAAGAATCTTTTCATATAGCATTTTTTCTACTGCTTTGTTTATTAATGTCCCACAGTAGCTATAGTTTGTGTGTAGTATGATGTCCCTGCAGATAGCAATGTCCAGTAAGCCTGATGTCATCTGTTCATATACAACACTGTACTTGCTCTCAAACACTCTCTCCAGCCAGAGATTGGCCTGAAGGGGTGGATAATTAGAAGTCAGCCTTACCCCTATTATTGTTCTCTACCTTATTAATAAGACAACATTGAAATATAATTTTATATTAATAGTACATTAATACAATTTTCATTTCAATAGTTCCTAAAATCCCCCAATATAAGACAAAATAATACATTTAAAACAAATCAAAGGAATATTTATTAGATTTAAATAATAAAGAATGATTTAAAAAGTTTTAATTCACAATTTTTTTTAATTTTGTCTACTTCTCTTCTTATTATTGTATGTTTTGTTTTTTTTCCAGAAAAATGTTTTGGTTTGCATTATCAATTTTTTTTTTATAAAATCTGAGACTCTCTTTTGAGAATTATTGTTTAAAATTATGTCCAAGTATGATAGACCCTCAATTTGAAATACAATCACGTGAAAAGTGTTTTTTATTCAGATTTAACATAGGAATCACAGATTTGTCTTCATAGAAAAACTTACAGTCTGAACACATCATCAAGATGGTGTCTTAGGAAAATATCTTAAAATCTCTCCCGAAAAGAATGACATATTGAACAAGTAAAATTCAACCAGAGAATCCCTAAGTAACACACAGACTCAGCTGAGACTCACTCATCACAAGAAAATACCTAAAGCCAGAGAAAGGGATGTGAGTGAGAGAGAAGGAAAGGGAGCAGAGGGGAGACACACTGTGGAGCATGATCTGAAGACCTACCTGGAGACTGACCCAGAGAATGGCAGAGGAAACACTGGGGTGGGAGTGTGCGAGCATGGGTCAAGGTGCAGAATAACTCTGGGCAAGGTAGAAGCCTGGGTAGTTCAAAGGTAGAGGCATCAGCTGCCAGAACTCAGGCCTTATGGCAAAAGCTGGCTATAGTGACACACTTGGGCATGAGTGTAGAGAAAGAAGCCATAGCATGGTGCAGGAAGCCAGAGCAAGGCAAAAGTAGCAGCCAGATATTGGTGCAGTTGACTGGATTGTGGGTGAGGCTGCCAGAGCATGGGTCACAGGACAGGAGCATGGGACCATGGAGTGTAAGACCAGTTAACAGAGCTGGAAGCAGGAAGCTAAAATGTGTTTCAGTGGCTAGAGTGCCAGCAATAGGACCACATCTACTGCCGAAGCATTCAGTGGACCTCCATGAAGTAGGGCCCCAGTCAGTGCACTGACTGGCCTTGAACATAGAACCTGGTTGCTTCCACTTGCTCTCCCCCAAAGTTTTCCCCCAGCTCTGCCTGGAGCCTACATTCAGTCAGCTGCTGCCAGGAAGCTACCATTACCCTGTGCTGCAAATAGACCTGAAACTTTTGCAACAATCCCTGCCCCCACCCTTCCTGCTGAAGCCAACAGATGGATCAAGGAAAACTGTGAAGCACAAGTATGGCAACTTCTGACTGCTGTGAGATCTAGGAAGCATAGATGACCATCACCTACCATATCTTTCCAAAAAGGAGGCACACAAAGACCAAGGCAACTGAGTCAAAGAAAAGCTCACCTTCTCAGAAGCTTCCCATTGTAAGAAAACTGAATAACCAGGAGAAAATATTTTAAGACGCTGCAGCAATGCAAATCGGAAGTGAAATAAATTTCTTTTCACATTGACCATGGAAAGAGTCCTCATGCCCAAGAACATAAACTCTCCAATAGCAATGAGTACTCCACTAAACAAAGAAGCTCATTTAAAATATATTTGTTTTTATTGTTTTTCACAGAGAGAGAGAGAGAGAGAGAGAGAGAGAGAGAGAGATACAGAGACAGAGAGAGAACTGAACTGGGGGAGCTCCCAGTTCAGCATATGGGTCCACACGGACCGGGGCCGGGATTCGATCCTCAGTCCCTGGCACTGCAAAGTGAGCACTTAACCCACTGAGTCATCCCGGCTTCCCCGTAGAAGCTCATTTATAAAATAAATACTCTCCAGAAAATGATTTGAAAATATGGAAATACGTGATATAAATGATACAGAATTCAAGATTGCAATTATAAAAACACTCAAAGAGATCAGAGAAAATCGATAGAGTACAAAGAGGAAGCTAAGTGATCTCAGAAAATAAATCTTACTTATAAAAATGAATCAGATAAAAATTCTGGAGATAAATAACACAAGAAAAGAAATGAGAAATTAAATAGCTATCAGAGGAAGCAGAGCCAACTAGATGAAGAAAAGACTTTGTGAAATCAAAGACAAAAGATTTGAAATGTTACAGAAGAAAGAAGAGAAATCTAAGATTTAAAAGAAATTAAATATCTCTAGAAGAACTATCCCACTTCATCAGAAAGAGTAACATGAGGACAATATATATTACAGAATGAGCAGAAGATGAGATGGGTACAGAGAATTGGCTCAAATAGTTGATGAGTACTTCCCAAATCTATGAAAAGAACTGGAACCTCAAATTCAAGAAGGAAACAGGACATGTAACTACTTGAATTCCAGCAGATTTTCTCGAAGGCACATTATACTGGAGATGACAAAGGTCAAAAACAAACAAAAAAATTCCTCAAGGCAGCCAGAGAAAGAAACACTATAACATAAAGGAAAGCCCTTCAGACTATAATTGGACTTCTCAAGTGAAACCCTACAAGCTAGGAAGAAGTAGAATCAAGTATTAAAAATATTGAAGATGAGAAATCACCAGCCAAGATTCATCTATCCAGCAAAGTTATTCTTTAGATATGAAGAAGGAATAAAGACTTTTTCAGACATACAGAATCTGAGGGAATTCTCCAGTGCAAGGCCAGCATTTCAAGAAATACTGAAGGAGGATATTGGGCCTGAAACACAAGTAAAAATAAATATGGATAAACTGGGACAACAAAAACATAAAAGGAGAAAAAGTAAAGGTTTAAACTTCTAAAGAGAATGGAGATAAGAAGTATCCATTGGAAAAGGAACCACTGCATGTATGAAACTTTATTTTACATAAATTTCATGGTAGCCACTCAAAAAGAACTTAGAACTGGGACACAAAACAACAACAGAGAGAGAGAGACCATGAGAGAGAGAGAGAGAGAGACAGATAGACAGAGACAGACAGAGAGAGAGAGAGACAGAGAACCGTCATAAATACCATCAAACTAAAATAAAGGACAGGAATACAAAAAGAAAAGAAACAATCAAAATAAGGAGCTATCAGAAAACAAGATATAAAATGACTATAAAAAATGTTCATATATCAATCATTACCCTAAATGTAAATAGACTGAACTCACCAATAAAAAGACACACAGTAGCAAACTGAATTAAAGAACAAAAAACAACCTTATGTTGCAGACAAGAGACACACCTCAGCCACAAGGACAAACACAGACTTAAAGTAAAAGGCTGGAAAAAAACACTCCAAACAAATGGCATCCAGAGAAAAGCAGATGTAGCCATACTTATATCTAATGAAACAGACTTGGGAATCAGAAAGAAAATATAAGAAAAATATGATATTTTATAATAATAAAGGGGACAATACAACAAGAAGACATGACACATATTAATATATATGCCTCAAACTAAGAAGCACCAAAATTGACAAAGAAACTGCTAACAGATTTAAAAGGAGAAACTGACTAAAATGCAATTGTAGGAAGGGATCTAAAAACCTTTTTGACAGCCACGGACAGACTATAAAAACAGAAAATAAATAAGGAAATATCATCTTTAGATGATACATTGCAGCAACTTGACATAGTTGACATTTACAGGGTAGTTCCTCTTACAACACATGACTATACATTCTTTTGTGGTGCACATGGAACATTCTCAAGGATAGACCACATCCTGGGACACGAAGCTTGCCTCAGCAAATTAAAAAAGATTGAACTCATACCAAGTGTGTTTTCTGACCACAAAGCTTTGAGATTGAAGATTAACTACAAAAAAAAAGCAGGAAAAACCACATACATATAAATATTAAATAACATGTTATTAAAAATTGACTAGTTCAAAAAAATAGAAGAGATTAAAAATACATTTAAAAGAATGACAATGAAAACAGCATATCAAAATTACTGGGATGCAGTGAAAGCAGTAATGAGGGACATTTATGTTACTATAGGGCTATCTCAAGAAACAAACAAAATAATAACAAGTAAACAACCAAATATCACGTCTTAAAGAACTAGAAAAATAAGAAAAACAAAAAACACCCAAGTCAGCAGAAGGAAGGAAATAATAAAATTAAAGCAGAACTAAATGAAATAGAGAACAGAAAAACACTAGAAAAAAATAATGCTACAACGATAGTTTTTTAAAAAAATTAATAAAATTGACAAAGCACTTGTTAGGCTCACCAAGGAAAACGAGAAATAACAGAAATAATCCAAATTAGAAATGAAAAGGGAAATAACAACTGATAGCTTGGAAATACAAAGGATAATTCCAAAATATTAGGGAAGGCTATATGTCACCAAATTGTACAACCTAGAGGAAATTGACAATGTCTAGAAATAAGTCTACCTAGACTAAATCAAGATAATTACATAATCTAAACAAACAAATTGACAGTAAGGAAATTGAAACAATCATCTAAAACCTGCCCAAAAGCAATAGTCCAGGATTACACTGTCCCACTAATGAATTTACTATGCATTTAAGGAGGAAGTAACTACTATCCTCCTCAATTTTTTGGAAAAAAATTGAAGAAGAGACAATGCTTCCCAACTCATTTTATGAGGCCAACATTACCCTAAACCAAAGCCTGGTAAAGATGTCACAAAAAAATAAAACTATAGACCAATATCTCTGATGAACACTGATGCAAAAATTTTAAACAAAACACTAGCAAATAGAATACAACAATGCATTAAAATAATTATACATCACGATCAAGTGGGATTCATCCCAGGAGCACAAGATTGGTTCAATATATACAAATCGATTAGTGTGATATACCACCTAAAAAATATTAAAATTATATGACTATCAATTGATGCATAAAAAGCATTTGACAAGAAAGAATATCCATTCATGATCAAAACACTTAATAAAACCAGTATAGAAGGAAAGTAACTCAACATAATAAAGTCCATATATGACAAACCCTCAGCAAATATTATACTGCATGGGGAAAATCTGAAAACTTTCTTCTAAATCAGGAACAAGACAGGAATGTTCCCTGTCACCACTGCTATTCAACCTAGTGCTGAAAGTTCTAGCCAGGGTTATCAGGCAGGAGAAAGAAATAAAAGCCATCTGAATTAGAACTGAAGAAGTTAAACTGTCACTTTTTAGAGATGACATGATTCATTATATAGAAAACTCTAATGACTCCACCAGAAAACTATTAGAAATAAATGAATATAGTAAAGTTGCAGTATATAAAATTAGTGTACAAATATCCATAGAAATTTTATGTATGAAAAACAATACTTCAGAAAAAGAAATGAGAAAAACAATGACTTTTGAAATCACAATAAAAGGAATAAGATACATAAGAATAAACTTAAAAAAGAATGTGAAAGAATTATACACAGAAAACTGTAAGATTGTTAAAAGAAACTGAAGACACAAACAAATGGAAAGATATTTCCTGTTCATGGATAGGTAGAATCAACATAGTTAAAATGGCCATATTACCCAAAACAATATATAGATTTAATGCAATTCCTGTCAAAATCCCACAGAAATTCTGTCAAGAAATAGATTTAAAAAAATTTTTTATATCAGATTCATATGGAAGCACAAAAAAGCCTGAATCACCAAAGCAAGCCTATAAAAAAAAAAAAAAAAAAAAAAGAAGAAGGCTGGAGGTTCACACACCCTTCCGTTAGTCTATACTACAAAGCATCAATAACAAAAAACAGCTTGGTATTAGCAGAAAAGTAGACATGCAGACCAATAGAACAGAATAAAAAAACCAGAAATAAACCCACAAATATATGGACCGATAATTTTTGACACAGGAGGGAAAAATATACAATGAAGAAAAGAAAGACTCTTCAGTAAATGGTGCTGGAAAAAAAAGGGGGGGGTGTGGAAACCACATGCAAAAGAATGAAACTGGACAGTAAGCATTCACCATACACCAAAATTAACTCAAAGTGGATCAAAGACTTCCACATAAGACCAAAAACAATAAACTGCATAGAAGAAAACAGCAGTACTAAACTTATAGACCTTGAGTTCATATACGGCTTTTTGAACCTAATCTCAAAGGCAAGGGAAATAAAAGAAAAAATAAATGAATGGGACTATATCAAACAAAAAGGTTTCTTCACTGCAATGAAAACTGTTAACAAAGTAAAAACAAAACCAGCCAATGGAAGAAAATATTTGTAAACAATGTCTCTGATAAGGGGCTAACATCTAGAATATATAAAGAACTCATACAACAACAAAAACAGAAAAACAGAAAATCCAATTGAAAAATAATCAGAAGACTGAACATATACTTCTCCCATGAGGACATACAAACGTCCAACTGTTATATGCAAAAAATGCTCAACATCACTAAAAATTCAGGAAATGCAAATTAAAACCACAATGAGATACCACCTCACCCCTGTTAGAATGGCTATAATCAACAAAACAAGGAATAACAATTACTGGAGAGGCTGTGGGGTAAAAGGAACTCCCATACACTGCTGGTAGGAATCTAAATTGGCACAACCACATTGGAAGGCAGTGTGGATATTCCTCTAAAAATTAGAAATATAATTGTCATATGACCCAGCAATCCCTCTTTTTGGTATCTACCCCCCAAAACATGAAAGCCTGAATTCACAAAAATATATGTACCCCCAGCCCATGTTCATTGCAGTAGTGTTCACGGTGGCCAAAGTGTGGAATAAACAATAGTATCCTTTGATAGATAACTGGATAAAGAAGTTGAAGTACAAGTTTACACAATGGAATACTACTCAGTGATAAGAAAAGATAAAACAGTAATTTGTGACAATATGGATCAATCTTGAAACCATGATATTAAGTGAAATAAGACACACTAAAAAAATCAAGAATCATATGATTTCATTTATAGTTGGAATATAAAACTGAAAGTAACAAAGAAACAAAAACTCATGGACACAGTCAATGGTTTAGTGATTACCTGAGGGTAAAGGGGAAGGTGTGTGTGTGAGAGGGGGACGTATACTGGGGAAGTAGAGAGGGGCGTCAAATATGTGGTGATGAAAAGAGAACTGACTTTGGATAATGACCATATAATGCAATACATAGACAATATAATGTAGAATTGTACACCTGGAATCTATGTAATTTTTACCAACCAATGCCACCTCAATAAATTTAACAATTGGGGAGCCGGGATGTCTCAGTGGGTTAAGTTCTCACTTTGCAGCCCTGGGGACTAAGGATCGAATCCCGGTCCCGGCCCATGCTGACCCATATGTGAAAATGGAATGTGATTCCCATGGGGGAAGCCCCCAGTTCTGCCCATGGCTCAAGGGGGAATGCCTCCCAGGAGGGAGGCCCCCATCCCAATTTCTGCCCTGTGCAGATCTCACCCACCTGTGTTCAAAAAAACCATGTCAAAAACTGATGATGTACAACTATGGAGACTACCCTTATCCCTGTCTCTCTTGGTCTATTTTTCTTTCTGTCTCTGTCAGAAAAAATAAAATAAATCTTAAAAAAAATTAACAATTAAAAAATTGATATGGGGAAACGTCATCAAAATGGTGGCATGAGAGGAGCTCTTGAAACCTCTACTAGAAAGATAATAATTTAAACAACTTAAATCCAACCAGAGAATCTGTAAGTAGTGCCTAGCCTTGGCTGAGGAATCCCCAACAATACCTAAAGCTGGAGAAATGGAGGCAAGTGAGAGAGAAAGAAAAGGAGCAGTGCTGAGACATGCCATGGAGTGTGACCTAAATACAAGCCCAATGACCAACCCAGAGGCTGACCTGAGTCCAGCAGAAGAATGGCTGCGGTGGGAGTGTGGGGGCGCAGGTTAGGAGCAGAACAACTCTGGATGAGTTGGAGGCCTGGAATAGACAGAGGTGCAGATGGCCAGAGCATGGGGTGGATGGAAAAAGTGGGTGCAGCTGACTATGGCGAGAGGCCCTAGTGGGAGTGCAGGGGGAGCAGCTGTGGCATGGTGAGGGCAGCCAGAGTGCAGTACAGGAGAACAGAGTGAGGCACTAGCAATAGCCAGAGATTAGTGCGAGTGACTGAAATGGAGATCCAGCTGTCAGCACTTGGGTCCTGTAGCTGGAACTGGGGGCCCTTGGCGCGTAACACCAGCAACTGAAGCCAGAGGTGGGTGTTTCGTTGGCTGGAGCGCTGACACCAGGATTGTGTTGAGAGTGGCCCTCTGTGAGGTGAGGCTCCAATAAGAGCACTGGGTGGCCTTGGACACAGAACCTAGCTGCTTCCCCTTGCTGTCTTCCAGGGTTCACCTCGCAGGCCTCACCCACAGCAGGCCTTTAGTGAGCTGCTGCTGGGAAGCCTCTATTACCCTGTGATGCAATCAGACCTGTGCCTTTCCCAGCAAATCCCACCCCTACTTTTCCCATTGAAGCCAGCAGAGGGATGCCACCATTACCCTGTGATGCAAATAGACCTGCACCATTCCCAACAAGCCCCAGTCCCACCTGTCCCACTGAAGCAAGCAGAGGAAAGCCATCATTACCCTGTGAGACAAACAGAACTGAGCATTTATGGACAATCCCTGCCCCCACCTGTCCTGCTGAAGCCAGCACAGGGATCGAAGTGTGGCAGCTTCTGACAGCAGGTGTATCTCAGAGGAATAGAATACCATCGCCCAACATACCTTCCCAAAGAGGAGAAATCCAGAGACCAGGACAACTGAGTCAAAGAGAAGCCCACCTCTTAGGAAGTCTCCTATTGTGAAAAAATGAAATAAATGAAGAAATATTATATGACACTAATACTAGTTAAGAAGCAAAAGAAAGATACCTTGCATCTTTTAGAGGAAACATCCTCATGTCCAGGAAAAGAAATGTTCCAAAAGTGATAAATACCCCTTTGAACAAAGGAGCTCAGAAAGAGAGAGAAAAATCTCCACAAAAGGAACTTGAAGATATGGAATTATATGAGTTAAATGACAGAGCATCCAAGGCTGCAATTATAAAAACACTCAAAGAAAATTAGCAGAATACACAGAATGAGCTAAGAGATATCAGAAAAGAAATTGAATCTGAAAAAGATGTAAATAGAAACTCTGGAGATAAACAACACAATAAAACAAATGAAATCGCTAGCATAGGAAGCAGAGCTGACTAGATGGAGGAAAGAATTAGTGAAATGGAAGACAAAAACTTGGAAATGTTACAGAAGGAAGAAGAGAGAAACCTAAAACAAAAAGAAATGAAAGATATCATCAACAAATATCTGACTCTATTAGAAAAAATAATATAAGAATAATAGGTATTCCAGAGGGAGCAGAGGATGAGATGGGCACAGAGAATTTACTCAGACAAATAGTAGATGAAAACTTCCCAAATCTATGGCAAGAAATGGAACCTCAACTCCAAGAAGGAAACAGGAACCCTAGCTACTTGCATCCTAACAGACCTTCACCAAGGCACATTATAATGAAGATATCAAAAGTCCATAGACAAAGAAAGAACCCTCAAGGCAGCCAGGAAAAAGAACACCATAACCTGTAAAGGAAAGCCCATCAGATTCTCATCAGATTTCTCAATAGAAACTCTACAAGCCAGAAGGGAATGGAACACAGTATTCAAAATATTAAAGGAGAAAAATTACCAGCGAAGAATACTATACCCAGCAAAGTTATCCTTTAGAAATGAAGGAGGAATAAAGACCTTTCAGACACACAAAAACTGAAGGAATTCTCCAGCACAAGGCCAGCATTTCAAGAAATACTGAAGGAGGTGATTGGACCTGAAACAAAAAGTAAAAGTAAATAGGGATAAACTGGAACAACCAAAATATAAAAAGGGGAGGAAGTAAAGACTTAAGTTTCCAAAGAGAATGGAGATAAGAAACATCCCTAAGTAGAAGAACCACTGCATATATGAAACTTTCTTTTATATAAAATTTATGGTAACCACTGAAAAAATAACTTAGAACTAGAACATATAAAAATAGAAGAAGAGAAAACAAGAAATACAGTCACAAACACCATGAAATTAAAATAATCAACTGGAAGGATAAAGCAGAGAGGCAACAACAATAAATAAATAAATAAATAAATAAATAAATAAATAAATAAAAGAGCTACCAGTAAACAAAAGATAAATGGCTGTAGGAAATCCTCATATATCAATCATCACCCTAAACGTAAATGGACTGAACACACCAACACAAAAGACACAGAGTAGCAAACTGGATTAATGAACAAAAACACCTTATGCTGTCTACAAGAGACACACCTCAGCCACAAGGACAAACACAGATTCAAGGTAAAAGGGTGGAAAAAATACTTCAAGGAACTGGAACCCAGAGAAAAGCAGATGTAGACATACTTATATCTGACAAAGCAGACTTCAGGATCAAAAAGGCAATAAGAGACAAAAATGGACATTTCATAATGATAAAGGGGACAGTACAACAAGAAGATACTACACTTATTAATATATATGCTTCCAACCAAGAAGCACCAAAATTTGCAAAGCAACTGTTAGCAGATCTAGAAGGAGAAACTGACAAAAACACAATTATCATAGGGGACTTAAACACCCCATTGACAGCCATGGACAGATCATCTGAACAGAAAATAAATAAAGAAATATCAGTTTTAAATGATACATTAGAGCAACTTGACATAATTGACATTTACAGGAAACTTCATCCTAAAACACAGGAATATACATTCTTTTCTGGTGCATATGGAATGTTTTCAAGGATAGACCACATGCTGGGGCACAAAGTTAGGCTCAGCAAATTTAAGAAGATAAAAATCATACCAAGTGTATTCCCCGATCACAAAGCTTTGAAATTGGAGATCAACTACGAAAAGAAAGCAGAAAAAAACCACATATATGTGGAGATTAAACAAGTTATTAAAAAATGACTGGATCAAAGAAGAAATTAAAAAAGAGATTAAAAAATATATAGAAACAAATGACAATGAAAAAAAACATACCAAAATTATTGGGATGCAGCAAAAGCAGTAATATGAGAGAAATTTATATCACTACAGGCCTTTCTCAAGAAACAAGAAAAATCACAAGTAAGCAACCTAATAACACATCTTTAAAAACTAGAAAAAGAACAAAAAACACCCAAAGCCAGCAGAAGGAAGCAACTAATAAAAACTAAAGCAGTACTAAATGAAATAGAGAATAAAAAAAATAATAGAAAAAATTAATGCAACAAAAAGCTGGTTCTTTGAAAAAATTAAGAAAATTGACAAACCCCTGGCTAGACTCACCAAGGGAAAAAGAAAAAACACACAAATAATCTGAATTAGAAATGAAAGAGGGGAAATTACAACTGATACCACAGAAATACAAAGGATCATACAAAAATACTATGAAGGACTATATGCCACCAAATTTTGCAACCTAGAAGGAATGGACAAGTTTTTAGAAACAGTCTACCTAGACAGAATCAAGAAGAAGTGGATAATATAAACAAACCAATCAACAGTAAGGAAATTGAAACAATCAACCAAAACCTGCCCAAAAGCAACAGTCCAGGACCAGATGGTCTCACTAATGAGTTTTACCACGTATTCAAAAAGGAACTAAGACCTATCCTCCTGGAACTTTTTCAAAAAACTGAAGAAGAGGCAATACTTCCCAACTCATTCTATGAGATTAACATTACCCTAATACCAAAGCCTGGCAAGGATGTCACAAAAAATAAAAAATATAAACCAATATCTCTGATGAACAGCGATGCAAAATTTCTTTAAAAAAACAAAACAAACAAACTAGCAAATAGAATACAACAATGCACTTAAAAGATTAAGTGGGATTAAGTGAATCACAATTAAGTGGGATTCATCCCAGGGGTAGGAGGATGCTTCCACATATGCAAATCAATCAATGTGATACACCACATAAATAAAACTAAAGATAAAAACCATGATTACATCAAGTGATGCAGAAAAAGCATTCACCTAGTTGCAACATTCATTTATGATCAAAACACTTAATAAAATGGGTACAGAAGGAAAATACCTCACCATAATAAAGGCCATATATGACAAACCCTCAGCAAATGTCATACTGAATGGGGAAGAACTTGAACCTTTTCTTCTAAAATCAGGAATGAGACAGGGATGTCCCCTGTCACCACTGCTATTCAACATGGTGCTGGAAGTCCTAACCAGAGCCATTAGGCAGGAAAAAGAAATAAAAGGCATCTAAATTAAAAACGAAGTAGTTAAACTGTCATTTTTTGCAGACGATATGATCCTTTTTATAGAAAAACCCAAAAACTCCCCCAGAAAACTGCTAGAAATAGTAAATAAATACAGTAAAGTTGCAGGATACAAAATCAATGTACAAAAATTCATAGCATTTTTATATACAAACAATGAAACTTCAGAAAAAGAAATGAGAAAAATGATACTATTTGTGATCAAAACAAAAATAAAATACTTAGGAATTAACTTAACGAAGAACGTGAAGAACTTATACACGGAAAACTATAAGACATTATTAAAAGAAATTGAAGAAGATACAAAGAAATGGAAGGATATTCCATGTTCATGGATTGGAAGAATCAACATAGTTAAAATGGCCATATTACCCAAAGCAATATACAGATTTAATGCAATTTTCATCAAAATCCAACAGACATTCTTTCAAGAAATAGATAAAAAAAATTGTCAGATTCATACGGAACCACAAAAGGCCCTGAATTGCCAAAGTAAACCTCTAAAAAATATAAATAAATATGGCTGGAGTCATCAGTCTATATTACAAAGCATCAATACTCAAAACAGCTGGGTATAGGCAGAGAAACAGACATACAGACCAATGGAACAGAATTAAAAACCCAGAAATTAACCCACAAATATATGGACAGATAATCTTTGACAAAGGAGCAAAAAATATACAATGAGGAAAAGAAAGCCTCTTCGGTAAATAGTGCTTGGAAAATTGGAAAATCACATGCAAAAGAATATATCTGGAATGTGAACTGTCACCATATACCAAAATTTACTCAAAGTGGATTAAGGACCTCAACATAAGATCTGAAACTATAAAATACATGGAAGAAGGCATTGGCTTTAAACTTAAAGACCTTGGGCTCAGAGAGCACTTTATGAACTTGTCTCCAAATGCAAGGGAAGTAAAAGCAAAAATAATTGAATGGGACTATATCAAACTAAAAAGCCTCAACACAGCAAAGGACACTGTCAACAAAGTAAAAAGAAAACCAACTGAATGGGAGAAAATATATGCAAACAAGCCCTCTGATAAGTGGCTAATATCGAAAATATATAAAGAACTCATACAACTCAACAACAGAAAAAACAAAAGATCCAATTAAAAAATGGGCAGAAGGCCTTCACAGGCACTTCTTTCCTGAAGACATACAAACAGCCAACAGATACATGATAAAAATGGTCAACATCACTAGCAATCAGGAAAATGAAAATTAAAACCACAATGAGATACCACCACACACCTGTTAGAATGGCTATAATCAACAAGATAAGGAATAACAAGTGCTGGAGAGGCTGTGAACAAAAAGGAACCCTCATACATTGTTGGTGGGAATGTAAATTGGTACAACCACTGTGGAAGGCAGTGTGGAGATTCCTCAAGAAACTAGGAATGGAATTGCCATATGATACAGTAATCCCTCTCCTGGTTATCTGCCCAAAAAACCTGAAAACTTTAATCCGCATAGATGTATGTACCCCAATGTTCATCGCAGCGCTGTTCAAGGTGGCCAAGTTGTGGAATCAACCAGTGTCCTCTGATAGATGACTGGATAAAGAAGTTGTAGTACATTTATAAAATGAATTACTACTCAGCAATAAGAAAAGATGAAATAAGAAATTTGTGACAACATGGATGGACCTTGAAAACATCTTATTAAGTGAAATAAATCAGAATGAAAGAATCAAGAAACATATGACCTCACTTATATAGATGGAATATAAAACTGAAAGGAACAAGGAAACAAAGACTCATGGACACCATCAATAGATTAGTGGTTACCTGAGGGTAAGGGGGAAGGTGGGGGGGGGGGAGAG
>PVKE010040154.1:0-14714 GCA_004027555.1 Craseonycteris thonglongyai
GGAAGGTGTCTTGAACAATCTGAATAGTGTCTTAAAGGGAAGTGAGTAGATTTTATGATAGGTGACCTTTACATTTTTGTGCCTTTGGGGGATATCTCCCCTGATTCTACTTTAAGCATCTGCCAACCTTTATAATTATAATCTCCTTATAAAATTCTTAATTACTTGTTGTTTAATTCTAGCAATATCTTTATTTTAATAAAAGACCCCTGTGTCTCAAATAGTGGTATTCTGAAGGTATTTAGCCATCACTTTAGAAATTCACACACTGAATTATGAAGTTGTTCTGGCCTAAAGAGACAATCCAAGTCAGAGGAGAAATCAAATTCACTCTGAATCAAGAGACAAAGCTGAGCTCATCAGCATAGAGAGATGATCCATTGCTTATACAACTGGGCATGATGTGCTATTTTCTTGGTATTAGTCAATTTGCTTGAAGAGATTAGAAAATTGGAGGAAGCCGGGATGGCTCTGGCCCGTGCGGGCCCATATGCTGAACTGGGGATTGCCCCCAATTTGGATCTCACCGGGGTGAGACCCTGGTGCAGCCCTGTGCAGCCTCACACCCACTTGTGGAATGAAACTATGTGGAAAAACCAATGATGTGCAACTATGGAGACTGCTCTGGGCCCTCCTCCTCCTCTCTGTCTCTGTATCCCCCTTTCTCTCTCTCTCTCAAAAACAATAAAAATAAATCTGTAAAGAAAATTGAAAGCTGCTTTGTCTAATGTCATGGTGAATTTGTATTCTGATATCAGAATGTTTATATTCTGATAGGCATTGATATTCCCCCTAGCTTCTCTCCCCTGGCTATTAAAGCCAGGGGTGAAATATCACACAAAGGTCTAAATTCAAGTTTTTACGCTCTTGTAACAGACTAAAAATAGTTAAAAAGATATCTAGGGCTGTTGGGATAGCTCAACAGGTCTAGTGCTTATCTTGCAACTGTGATGTCCAGGGACCGATTCATGGCCCTGGCCCCTGTAAGCCCACACTCTGAACTCTGAGCACAACTGGTAACCACCAGGATAGCAGTGAAGGTTCTTGCCTCCCATGTGGGAAGCCCCCAGTTTGGTTCCTGTCCCGCGTGGCCCTACATCCACCTGTGTAGGATGAAACTGTGTCACAACTAATGATGCACAACCATGAAGATGGCTCTGGGCCCTCCCCCTCCTCTCTCTCACCTTTCCTCAAAAAATAAAATAAATCTCTTTTAAAAAGGTTATCTAATTCACTTAATTGAATGTAATATTCAAGCTCTTTGCACAGTTTGTCACTATATGAGAGGAGATTCAGGAACACACTCTTTCTTCTGTTTACAGGGGGTTTGCCTATAGATAACTTCCCCACCACCATTAGCAGTAGAAGCTTCACCAGGTATTTACCCGAAATCTCTTTAGAATACATGGTAAGATTATAAAAATAAACGCTGTGCTAAATTTGTTTTATTCAGTGGGTAAAAGGTATCTGAAAAGTACTTTAGATGGTCAGAGTTGGGTGAGAGTAAAAAGACCAGGGTTGTTTAGAGTGTAGGAGTTGGAGAGAGTTTTTACAAACATCTGAATTGCCCTAGTGAGTAACAATTGCCTTAATGATAATAGCAGTTGTGGGGCAGATGTGGTTCCCACAAAGGCCATAATAATATCTACTATCCTACATGCTCGTTCAGAGCCTTGCCACTCCTGTCAAGAGACAGAGACTAGGTGTCCTCCCCTTGAAACCTGACAGATGTCCCTGGCTGCCTCCACTAAGAGATGCAGGGAAAGGATCACTATGTGACTTTGAAGATGAGCTTTCTACCTGGTTCTGCCTCGGGACACTCACCTTTGGAATCAAAAGTACCAGAAGTAGCCCGGGCCAGTAGCCCTAGCTGAGATTCCTCACAGCGGCCAGTGAGTACCAACTTGTGGCTTCATGAGTGACCGATGTGGAAGCAGGTTGCTGCCCTCAGCTGGAGCTGCCTTGAGCAGAGTGAGACTTTCCCACCAAACCTCCAAAATTGAACATCTGTGAGCCAAATAAGTAATTGTTGTTATTTTAAACTCCTTAATTTCAGGACGGTTTGTTATACAGCAATATGTATCTGGAACAAAAACCCAACAAGCATGGCTGGTTAGGAAATAGTAAACAAGTAGGCTCAGGGGGGAAAAAAAGAAAAGAAAAACACTGAATGGGCTTTGAAGGACACTACAAAGTTTCTTGAAGTTCTTAAAAAAAAAATTACATGGGTCTGTTGGAAGGGGTTATTTAAAGTAAGCTTTCAATCAATGAGAATATAATGAGATTATTTAATTTATGCTTTAATGGAATTTCTCTGTCTCCTTTGAAGTAGGGATCACCAGTGCAGATAAAGCTTTCTAGAACTTCTTGGCGAGGAAGATGTCAGTAACTACTGACACATAAAAAAATTGTCTCAACTTCTGGATGACTGAAATTGTGGCACTGCTAAATATAATGTGTAAAGTTTTTATTTTTGCGAAGGTCTTATTCTACCTGTAATTGAGAGGGGTTTTTAGATGAGTGGAAGTCAAAGCAGATTCTCTACTTAAATGAAATTTACTTCCATGAAAGCAGTTCACTGAATATGGAATAAGTTTTGAGACTGTTGATCCCTTATTTAACATTCATACACAGGGAAACAATAGATTCTGAGGGGAATGTAATCTGGGACTCTTGAGAGAGACATAATGTGCTTAAGCATTTAAAAAATATATTAATATACTACAACATATGCTTATTAATTTTTGTGTATTTAAGAGACACTGTTGGATTCTGTGGGCTCTAGGCTATCTCTGGTAAGTAAACCTCCCTAGAAACTTTCTTTGCTTATGTTGATGCATCCCTAAAGACAGTGAAGTCTCTCTGTGCCACACCCAACTTCTCATGGTGAACCAGATACTCAGAGAGGAAGTTTAAGAAGAATGATGTTGGATAGGTAAGGGATACCTGGATCTCCTTCCATTCTACTTGACTCAACTCCACATAACACAGAAGGGATAGAAAGGAGTTGTTCTATTCATAGGTAGCTTCGAATGTGAAAGACCTGAGAAATAAAGGGATGTGAGGATAGGCTATCAAGGAGATCAATTACGTAGGTACAGAATCAACATGCCATTACTCATACTTTGAGGGCTTTTTGTTTTACTTAGGTTAACTTAGTTTTGCACAATAGTGGTAATCAAGGAATTTATGCTGCTCTATCCTATGGAACTTCAATTACAAAACTGTATGAATGATTTTGGTGGCGTCATCGAGTTCCATAGTATAGAATGAGTTAAATTAGTCTTCCTGGGAACAAATCCTTAATTTAAAAATCATGGGGAAAGCCGGGACGGCTCAGCGGGTTGAGCGCTCGCTTTGAGGCCATGAGGACCGAGGATCGAATTCCGGCTCCGGCCCAGGCAGGACCCACATGCTGAACTGGGGAGTTCCCACAGTTCGGTTCTCTAGCTGTCTCTGTCTCTCTCTCTATCTGTCAAAAGTAAAATAGAAATAAATATGCACTGAAGATAAAATAATTACTCTATAAATATAAAAAGATATAAAAAAAAATCATTAGCATAGATTTTTAACAAACTGTACATACATAGAATTTTGATATATTTTTATTTATTTATTTATTTTTGACAGAGAGAGAGAGAGAGAGAGAGAGAGAGAGAGAGAGAGAGAGAGAGATACAGAGACAGAGAGAGAACTGAACTAGGGGAGCTCCCAGTTCAGCATATGGTTCTGCACGGGCCGGGGCCGGGATTCGATCCCCTAGCGCTGCAAAGTGAGCGCCTAACCCACCGAGCCATCCCGGCTTCCCCAGAATTCTGAAATTGACTCAATAGTGTCAAATGCATGATATAATTTTTTTATTACAAGGCTATCTATCTATCATCTATTATATTTCCCCATGCTAAAGAACAGAAAAATCTAATGAAATATTATATTTCTTGAAAAAGCAATTTCTCATCCTTAAAACAAGACTAGAAATGCTGGCACATGCCATTAATCAATGTAATTTCATTGATCTGGTAGGTAGATGCCTGTAAGGTATTTTGGAAATAGTCATTTGTATAAAATTATTGAATTGTACAGCATTTATATGTTGAACTTATCATTGAATCCACAAAGTGGAATGCTTTAAAATGGGTATATTCTTTTTTTCATTTTCAGAAGTATCCATAGGTTTAATGTAAGAGAGGTAATGGGAAATACTTTAAATTTTAAATTGAGATAGATATGTATTCATACTACATAATATATAAAACAAAAAATATTAGATATATAGTCTGCTCACAATTGCATTTTATTTTCTTTTAAAATTTTGACAAACTGAAGTTCAGACAAGTTCAATTATCTGTGAATGTTGGTTATTTACCAAAGCAAATGTACTAAAGAGTATTTTTCAAAAAGCTAGCTGATTTATTCATGAAATGTTGAGAGGACAGAGACAAATCCCCAAAGTAATGCTAATTTTTAAATTAAATATACATAAATTAAACCACACAACTCTGGTAGCAAAATAATTATTAGAAATGCATAAATTCATTATGAGCCATTAAAGAAGCATTCCATAATTATTAGTGGTGAGAACAATTTATAAAATAAATTTACACTTTTTTTTTCTGTTTTGTAATGATGGAGCACTTATATAGAGAGAACCCAAATGCTTTTTATAGTATTTTCTTAAAAGAATAATTTCAAATTTTCAATTCTTGTAAGAAACAATTATACTGAAGCTTCAAGATACAGAGCTTTGAATAGAAAACTTTTTACATGAAAATGATTAAACCTGAAGTTACCTTATGATCTCAGTCATCTGTTACTTAAATAATTAACTCTCTCTCATGGGCTAGCTTAAAGAATATTGTATGAGTAAACTTAAACACTAACTTCCTTGCCTTCATTATAAAGATAGCTACATTTAATACCTATAATGGGCTACATCATCTCACAGGTATGTTACTTACATTATCTGTTATTTTGAGTTGCTTCAAACCTATAAGCCAAGTTCTCTAGTACCTCTACTCTATAGATAAGAAGGTACACTAATTAGCTCTTCATTAGAGGTTGGCAAACTATGGTCTATTGTCCAAATTTGTCCACCATCTGTTTTTGTAATTACAGTTCCATAGGAACACAGCTATGGCCATTCATTTACATATTGTCTATGACTACTTTCTCTCTACAGTGGAAGAACCGAATATTTGCAACAAGGACTGTATGCTCTGCAAGGCAGAAATATATATTGTTTGTCCCTTTATAGAATAAATTTTTCTGATGCCTGTTCTAGGTCACCTAGTAAAAATTTCTTTTAAATCCAGGGTTTTCTGATACTAAAGTCCATGATTTCTGCACTATATCACGTTGCATTGCCAAAGTTTGGGAAAGGTTTAGTGAGAAATAAACAGTGAACTTCTAAAAAAATATTTTTGGCCTTGATGATTCATGAAAATAAAATGAGGGTTATGGATTTAAACTCTGTCTTAGAAATGTATCACCATTGTGAATTTGAACCAGCATGTAATTGTTCTTGGACTCAGACACATCATTTAAAAAATAAAAATAACAATACTTGACTTCCCTGCACTCAAGTGCACTCAGATCTGGGACAGATGAGCTCTTTCTAACTATTATCTGCTGTTCTATAATTCCGATTCCCAGGTCAGACCTGGGGCAGGTCAAACTCTCACATAACTGGAAATGGCCTAAAATAGTCTGAAATATTGTTTTTAGTCAACAATGGAGCTGAATTGTGCTCATACATAAAAAAGTAATAGATACATCATATGCTTATAATCTATTGTGATTCATTCTGAACTATTATGAAACATAGCCCATAGTAACTCAATGGAATACAAAATGTATTTTTGACCATTTTTCCAGTATTTTGTGAGACCCTTTGGTGGGATAATAGAATTAATATTTACATGGCTATTGATTTAATGTCAAAGTCACTTTTACATGTATTCTTTCTTTTGAATTAACCATATACACAACCACACATGATATACAAATGAGACTGGCCTACTTAACTGAATTAAAGTTTAACAAGCAGCTACAATGTACAAATTATTATGCTAGCTGTTAGGCAGCAAAGGGTCATATTCTTGAAGGGAAGGAAGATCATGAAACACATTTTTTCAAACACTATTACACAAAAAATTGTATAACAAAGGTAAGTAAGCATGGCACCATGACGGCCCTGTTTAAAGAAACTGATGTAATGGATGTGGACAAGGGAAGGGTGTGTATGACAGTGTAGAGCTCTCTGACCTCAGCACTGCTGACAGTTTAGGCTGGATAGTTCTGTTGAGCCGCCCTGTGCATAGTAGGATGTTCTGTAGCATCCATGACTTCTCCCCACTAAATGTCATTAGTAACCCTATGTTCCCAACTATGACAACCAAAACTGTATTGAGACATGATCAAATGTCACCTAGGGGCCAGATCATCCCTGGTTCAGAACCACAGTGTAATGAGTGAATTGGAAGGAGCAAAGTCAAAAGTGAATGTAGAAAATGAACTTACATTAAGTGGCTATTTTAGTCATCAAGATGAGAAGAGATGAGAAATTAGCAGAGAAGGGAATAAAATAAGGGTATATTTTGGTGGTAGATATACATTCTATACATAAACCACTTGATAGACAGAAATGGATTGAAAGGCAGTCTCAAACCTTAGTGAGAAAAAGTAATGTCAGGGGAGTCTGTTATGCAGTCTAACTTAAAGCAATTCTGATTCATTTGGTAGAAGGGGTCCAGCCGTGCAGATCTTAACATCACATTTTGAGAAAAAACTGATGTAAACAGTGGAATGCTGTTAGACAAAAGGGCCAGAAATCATGCAGAGTAGCCCAGTTAGACGCAAATCATAACTCAAATGGCTGATCAAGAAATCCTTTCAAAGTAGGGTATACTAGCTTTAAAGATTGAGAATGTATGAATAACCCTTGGCATTCTGGTAGTCAGACAAGGAATCTTTTTATAAAGGATCTTAGCAGGAAAAGGCAAGACCATGTCTCTGTTTTTCTCTGGATGAGGGCATTTGCTCATTTCTCGGAAGTAAGCATCTAATGGCAATGGCTTATAAAATGGTTCTTTCTGGGAATTTATAAAGTTATACCATATATTTAAATTTGAGACAAGGATTCGCCAGGCCTGTGTTACTATGCTGGTTTTAACAATTTGAAGAACATATACCATACTCAGGTAACCTACAATTGTCAAAGATGATTGTGTTGTGAGAACATTCTAATACATCTGACATGAGGTTGTTTAGGGAAACGTTTCGTGTTCATGATTTGTGGAGTTTAAAGTTCCTTCATCTAAATAGCAAGGAAGAGGAGTGTGCTCTTCAGATCTCCTGGAGGGACAGAACAGTGGTCCCTCTGTCACCTGCGCTTACTCAGCTGGAAGCCACTGAAGGCTTAGACTCCTCTAAGGGAAGATCATTGTCACAGCCCAAATTGCCTCCCAAGACTTTGTTTCATTGTGTATATGGTCCCTGTTCAAGAGCCCTGTGGTTGATGTTAATGAAATAAGATGAATCTGGAGAAGTGCAAGAATGATAAAAATAATCCTGGCAATCTGAGTGGCATGCTCTCATGACTTCTATTCTTTAAGATCACTGCCAGCTATTTATAATATTAGGGCATTTATTTAGTATTTATTTATGCTAAATATGTCATATATATATAAAACTATATTTAAATATAAATAAATATATTATATATATAAATCAGGTATTTATATAAAAATATATTTTGTACACATACACACATATTTACATATGCTAAAAATAGCTCTTTTGTACAAAGAAAAAATGGCCTACTCTCCTAAAACATTTATTGCTGCTTTAAGAAAAGAGTCAAAGAGAAAAATCTCTGAACGTTTTGTTCAACATTTGATGGCACTTAGTGAACTAGAGAAGCCATACTTCAGAGGCTGGCATGTCCACTGGCCATACATTTCTGTTTTGCTAAAGAAAAGACACTGATTGAATTACACGTCTTTCATATTGTCTGTAATTTTCTTTATAATTCTTCTACATCGATAGTATGTGATCTTTCTTAAAATTATAACCTTGTAGAATTTAGTTAACATCTATACTGTAACTGGATACATGCATGCCAAGGCAGTACAGTAATGTTATTTTTATTACCATCCTAAATGTTAGAAATGATTGTTTATTTGTAAAAATTAATGATGTAAAGAGAAGTGTTTTGGATAGAAAGTTTGTAAATGTGCTACTATCTTGGTCTGAACAGTGTATAATGTGTTTCGTATGCTCCGACCTTTGAAATGGAGGCCTAGGTTGGAATTCTGAATTTCTGTAGCCTCTGTGTAGCTACATATTGGAGGATTTTGTCTCGTGACTTCTAATAGAAGGTAGGCTGAATTTAAAGGTACCTAAAAGGACTTTACTTTGCTTGTTTTTTCTGTACTTACATGTTAAATAAATGCATGCAATTGCTGGTAACTTCTTTCTTCAAATCACAATACCTTAAGCAAGGATATCAGGAAGGAGAAACAATACCATATTTCACTGATTCTAAAGTCCACCTTTTAAAATAGTATAGCATTTCTGAAATTGGGACATATTTCACAATCTCTGGTGGCTGGCTGGTGGTCAGGATAAACTTATCATCAATGCATGCCGGCGAGATAAAAAGTGCCAGCTTTTCAGACTGTGGAATAGACATCAGTCTGGAAAAGAGAGATAATAGTGCCGATTCACGTAAGAATTAGTGCACCCACGATGGCTACAGAGAAAATACACTGACACTGGTGCCTCTGGGTCCCAAGTTGATTTAGAAGAGTTGAATTTTGAATGTAAAGAAGTTTAGGAGCCCCTTAAAAAAATTCACTTTCCTGTATTTTCCATTTGATATATGAAAAAATGATATAATAGTAATACTAATAATAATCTATGTCTAAATTAAGTAGCTCTTTGATTAAGCATAAAATAAAAATTATAAGTATTAAGAAAGATTTCTCCATAGTTTGGCAACAAGTGATGTTTTCTTAGTTTGGAAAGAAAAAAGCCCAAAAACTAACAGTTTATTTTATAATGGTTAACATTTTAGGTGTGATTGTGAACAGTGGACCTATCTTAGTTAACTTCTTACAACATTCTGGTGCTCCCTCTCAGAGAACTAACCCTAAGAATCTCACTCCTTTCTGGAAGCTCACTAACTTAAATTTCAGGACAAGTGGGCATGGTTTCAAGTTTCTTCCCAAATTCTACTGCCATTCCCACCCCAGAACATCAGACCCCAGGGAAAACAATATGCTCATTTGTAAATATGCAAATGAACTCTAACCATGACCCTGGGCTAAATGACTTGTGAAACTATTCTTTAAATTACTTTTAGGGTGTGATTTTAAACGTAGAATAAACCTATCAGAGTCAAAATTTGATTAAATTTTACAATAATAGAACTAATAAAATCAAAATTTTTGTCAAGTTTATAAGAAAAAATGAAATATGGGGATGCCAAGATAGCTAAGTGGTTGAGCGCTTGTCTCCCATTCATGAGGTGTGGGGTTCGATTTCCACCACAGCCCATGCAAACTCACATGCTGAACTGTAGCGCAACTACTGACCGCTGAGAAGGTTCAGTGGTGAACGTTCTCGCCTCCCATGCGGGAGGCCCCCAGTTCCGTTCCTACCCCGTGTGGGCCCACATCTACTTGTGTGAAATGAAACCACGCCACAACTAACAATGTACAGCGATGGAGACTGCTTTGGGTCCTCCCCCATGCCACCATCCCTCACCTTCTCTCAAAACCAATTTAAAAAAAAAAAGAGAGTAAAGGGGTATGAATTGGTAAGGAAGAGTAAACTAAAATATCTCCTTTATCCAACAGGAGGTGTTCTGCCGAGAATGTGTGTGTTTCTGCAATAAGAGAAAGCAAACTGATAAAGACCAACTTTGTGGTTGATGAATTCCTCCCATAACCCCCTGCATCCTTCCTTTTCTACTTCCATAAACTAAATGGTTTCCACAAAGGAAGATCAAGAAACAAGAGTCATCTGCTATTAGTGATATAGTTAGTAGAGCACACACTACGAATATTCACTAATGCATGAATGATTTTGGGCTTCAAGAAGTGAGCATCTCACTTAGAAATTTACCCTGAAGGAAATGAAAATACCGTGTGTAAACACAGACGTGAGGCTCAAAGAAATAGGGGAGGGAAAAGCCGGGATGGCTCAGCGGGTTGAGCGCTCGCTTTGAGGCCATGAGGACCGAGGATCGAGTCCCGGCTCCGGCCCAGGCAGGACCCACGTGCTGAACTGGGGAGTTCCCACGGTTCGGTTCTCTAACTGTCTCTGTCTCTGTCTCTGTCTCTATCTGTCAAAAAGTAAAATAGAAATAAATATGCACTGAAGACAAAAAGATAATTTCTCTCTATAAATGTGAAAAAGATAAAAAAAAAAAAAAAAGAAATAGGGGATATTACATATTTACTGGTACTATTGAAGTCCACCAACCACAGCCACCAGGAACATATCAGTAGTCACGTAAAGTTCAAAGTGAACTTTACTGGGTTGCTACAGCAAGGAGAACACATTCTAATGAAACCTTAGGACTGTGTCAGTAAGAGAGAAATGGGAAGGGCTCCTCATAGAACGTCCAGGGACTAGACTTACGTTAGATGATTCTGAAGAATGATTAGGGAAATGGGGTCCTATTCAGGATGCAATGCTGGTCCAGAAGCAGGAACAATTCAGTAATGTGATACTACAATAATGTCTGTTTTTGAGGTACAAATAAAAGATTTGGGCTAGTGTTACAAATGGTAAAGAAATAGTACTGATATTTTAAAATAGGGTATATTAGTCATTTGGAGAATCACATGTTTCATGCCCTATTAGCCTTGTTTGACACATCACCATATTGTATTAGGAACAGTGTTGATAAGAATTGACGAAGACATAAAGAAATGGGGAGATATTCTGTGTTCATGAATTAGAAGAATTAACATTGTTAAAATGGCCATATTACCTAAAACAGTATATAGATTTAATGCAATCCCTTTAGAAATACCAATAGCATTTCTCACAGAAATAGAATGAAAAATTCTTCAATTTCTATGGAACTGCAAAAGACCCCAAGTAGCCAAGGCAATCCTGAGAAAAACTAATAAAGCCAGAAGTATCATACCCACTGGTATAAGATTATATTACAGAACTACAGTAATCAAAACAATATGGTACTGGCAGAAAAATAGATATATACAGACCAATGTAACAGAATTGACAGGCCCACACGTGTGTGGGCAACTAATTTTTGTCAAAGGAGCCAAAAACTATGGGTTGCTCTTGAATAAAGGGTATCAAACAGGTCACTGGGATTTGGGAAGATATAGTAAAATATATTTATCAGGAATATCTAATAATAAGTATTATTTTTCTAGATCACAATGGCAAGAGTACAATTTAAATTTTGTTTTCATTTAAAGCTTACTTTGACAATAATAATAATAGTTGTCATTTTTAGTCCTTACCCTCTATAAGGCAAGCAGTTTTACAGGTGTTATTTCATCAATCTCTACAAACTTGTGGTGAGGTGTTTTTATCACACTACATTAGGATGAGGACATTTAGGTTGAGAGAGATGTTCATATCTTTTAAGACTTACAACTCAGAACCGAATGACTCCAGGGCTGTTAAAACAGTCCAAAATACTTCCAGTTTGTCAGTATCAGAACTATGCTAATAAGAATCTGAATAAAAATGAAAGACATTTTTCATGGATGTTAGGTACATTTTATGTACAGTAAGGTACATTTAGACAAGGGAGTGAGATAAAGTTATTATACCTGACTTTAGAATATGAAATAGTGTGAAAGTAAGAGCAAAAATGCTTTAGTTTAATGACTATGATCAACCTTAAAATAAGAAAATCAACCTAGAAATTTCAACCTATGATTTAAAAGAATCTTTTTATTTTACAATATTTATTAAGCTTTTTAGTCCTGAGTTATACAACTTAAAATATATCTTTAAATAATACAAAGACTTAATGAAGCTAATGCACAATAGTACTGATTCTTAACTTGATACGTAAGTTCCAATCAAGTGTAAATTTGCCAGGCATGTGTCAGTCATACTTAAAGAATCATTCAACTAAGAGCCAAACCCAATTCCATATTTAAGAAAAAGGTGAAATAAAAACTAGTCTTAAAAAAAAAACTACATGAAACAGGATATAGAGCTAGGAGAAAGGTGACAAGGGCAAAGTAAAAAACTAATTATAACCTCTTATGGGAGAGCTAACTTTGAGAGTTAAACTTGTCTTACACGCTTATGAACAGGGAATATCAACCTTCTACAAAGGGAAGCAGCGTGTCGACTTGCACTTTACAGTTCAAACACATACAGATTTTCAGCCAATACATCGTCTTACAGGACACAAAAAAGCCCGGTTTTATATAGGTTGCAGTTCCTGAGCCAATTTTCTATAAATAGTCCACTGATGTCAAGTACATTCCAGTCTTCTCCAGCTTGGGAAGCCATAGGCAAACCCAGAAGCCTATTAAAAAGGACGTGGCAAGCTTCAGGCAGCTAACTGCATCAGCTCATCACCAGTAAGAACCCAGAAATCGAAACTAAGCTGACTGGGGATTGAGTGGGATTCAATCTACTCCAGAATGTTTCTTCTCACTCAAAAGCCTTGTGTGCATATAAAGAAAAACCTATTTACTAGTTTGCTCAAAGGCAAGTTGACTTTCTTTTTTAGTCAATGATACAAATTTATATTCTTCAGCATTCACTAATATTTATGAGGCTATAAAATATTTTGGAAGAAAACAGTTCATATTGATTATTTTTTAATGAGTCATTGTGAGCGGGCCTAAATTATAACCGGCATATCAGTGACACTCCATTGCGCTCCCTTTCCCGGACTTCACTCTGTCAAACTCTCCCTGTCCTCTAATGTCTACAGCAGACACCGAGAGTATGTATTCTATTTCACTTTTGGTTACCGAGTGCCCACCATCAGGTGTAGCAGAGAGGCAATCCACGCTGTGCCCAGACCTCTCTGGAACACTTACTGATACTGTAGACTTTGTTCTGGTGTCTGTATTCCTTGGCTTCTCATAGCCCACACCTGAAACTCTTAGAGATACCTGCTGTGCACCACTGGAAGCACCCAGCCCTCAGGCAAAGCTAGCCAACATGGGATTCTGCATTGCAGACCCCTTGAAGGACACAGTTACAGGGGCCACAGCACAAGAACTCAGCACTCTTAGCTCCAGTCAGGAACAATCCCGTTCCAGGGCTCTCCTGCCAAAATCAGGCTGAGCCTGGAATTTTGTGTGAAATCATACCCTTTCCTAAATTCCTTTCCTCCTCCTGCCTTGTATTTCCTGCTCCCTACTGGTTTCCCTCAGAGGAAGTCCTTTAAAATCACTGACAGTTGACTGCCCCTCTCAGGGTCTGCTTTAGAGAATTTGATCTAAGATAACACTTTTCTCTCCTTTCTTTGTTTCATTATTATTCTCAGTGACAAATGCATCCATTAGATCAGCACTCCTTTCATGAGGCATTTCTCATTAGCTAGAGCACGCTAATTTCCTATGTGCTAGCATCTTACAGCTTATTAGGTTAAAGAGAAAAAAAAAATAAGGAGGGGTGTTCTTACCTATACACAAAGCAACATGTGCCTAGATTCCCATACCCAGCCCCTACCATGGTGATTTCTTCCTAGGTAGAGTGTGTTGCATTTGATTTATAAATATGCTAAGGAAGGAGCAGGATGTCGTTGAACATGTTTGACCTTTACAAAAGTGGACAAGCTGATTAATTCTAAAACACTTTTTCATACGGTAAGTATGAATCAGAAGGCACATCTAGATCCCAAAAGATCTAATAAAACATCTAGCATCTCTTAGTGAATTAATTAAATAAATAAAAGTAAAATTTGCTTTATCAAGTTGTTAAAAGTTATTAAATTGAATATTCAACTAAAATATATTTTAAATTTTGCTAACAGAAGATCAGAGTAAAAACCACAATACATTGGTAAATTAGAAAATTGATTTATTAACCTATAAATGGAAATTTAATAGATATAATAAAAAATGCATTATTTTATGAATTAGAACCATACATAGACAAGATAAAGATGTTAAGAAAGATGTTATAATTCTTGCTCTTGCAGGAATGAATGAAAATATGAAAAAGTATACATATGTTGGAAAATATAAAGAACTTAAAACATTTACCTATTTTAATCCAGATATCTTTAAATCTCTTAAAAAAGCTGGTGACAAAAAAATTATTTGGGTTACTATGTAGTAAAAAGATAACATAAGCTAAGTAGTTCCATTAAGAATAATAGCACTATTATTACTGTTGTTGTTGCTGTTATTATTATTTGGCAGAGAAAAGGCAGGTTTCACCACATAATTTTCTCTTCTTGGACATACTAAAAAGACTATTTGCCTGGTTAGATTCAGTACTATGCAACAAAGCTCTGATCAAAGCAAAGTGGGCAGATGTAAAGATTTTGCTGGGAAAGCCGGGACGGCTCAGCGGGTTGAGCGCTCGCTTTGAGGCCATGAGGACCGAGGATCGAATCCCGGCTCCGGCCCAGGCAGGACCCACATGCTGAACTGGGGAGTTCCCACAGTTCGGTTCTCTGACTGTCTCTGTCTCTGTCTCTCTCTCTATCTGTCAAAAAGTAAAATAGAAATAACTATGCACTGAAG